>OX155897.1:31868427-32151330 GCA_944588485.1 Phosphuga atrata
TGTCTAGTCTTGTCTGTCTAGTCTTGCCTGTCTAGTCTTGTCTGTCTAGTCTTGTCTGTCTAGTCTTGTCTGTCTAGTCTTGTCTGTCTAGTCTTGTCTGTCTAGTCTTGTCTGTCTAGTCTTGTCTGTCTAGTCTTGTCTGTCTAGTCTTGTCTGTCTAGTCTTGTCTGTCTAGTCTTGTCTGTCTAGTCTTGTCTGTCTAGTCTTGTCTGTCTAGTCTTGTCTGTCTAGTCTCGTCTGTCTAGTCTCGTCTGTCTAGTCTTGTCTGTCTAGTCTTGTCTGTCTAGTCTTGTCTGTCTAGTCTTGTCTGTCTAGTCTTGTCTGTCTAGTCTTGTCTGTCTAGTCTTGTCTGTCTAGTCTTGTCTGTCTAGTCTTGTCTGTCTAGTCTTGTCTGTCTAGTCTTGTCTGTCTAGTCTTGTCTGTCTAGTCTTGTCTGTCTAGTCTTGTCTGTCTAATCTTGTCTGTCTAGTCTTGTCTGTCTAGTCTTGTCTGTCTAGTCTTGTCTGTCTAGTCTTGTCTGTCTAGTCTTGTCTGTCTAGTCTTGTCTGTCTAGTCTTGTCTGTCTAGTCTTGTCTGTCTAGTCTTGTCTGTCTAGTCTTGTCTGTCTAATCTTGTCTGTATAGTCTTGTCTGTCTAGTCTTGTCTGTCTAGTCTTGTCTGTCTAGTCTTGTCTGTCTAGTATTGTCTGTCTAGTCTTGTCTGTCTAGTCTTGTCTGTCTAGTCTTGTCTGTCTAGTCTTGTCTGTCTAGTCTTGTCTGTCTAGTCTTGTCTGTCTAGTCTTGTCTGTCTAGTCTTGTCTGTCTAGTCTTGTCTGTCTAGTCTTGTCTGTCTAGTCTTGTCTGTCTAGTCTTGTCTGTCTAGTCTTGTCTGTCTAGTCTTGTCTGTCTAGTCTTGTCTGTCTAGTCTTGTCTGTCTAGTCTTGTCTGTCTAGTCTTGTCTGTCTAGTCTTGTCTGTCTAGTCTTGTCTGTCTAGTCTTGTCTGTCTAGTCTTGTCTGTCTAGTCTTGTCTGTCTAGTCTTGTCTGTCTAGTCTTGTCTGTCTAGTCTTGTCTGTCTAGTCTTGTCTGTCTAGTCTTGTCTGTCTAGTCTTGTCTGTCTAGTCTTGTCTGTCTAGTCTTGTCTGTCTAGTCTTGTCTGTCTAGTCTTGTCTGTCTAGTCTTGTCTGTCTAGTCTTGTCTGTCTAGTCTTGTCTGTCTAGTCTTGTCTGTCTAGTCTTGTCTGTCTAGTCTTGTCTGTCTAGTCTTGTCTGTCTAGTCTTGTCTGTCTAGTCTTGTCTGTCTAGTCTTGTCTGTCTAGTCTTGTCTGTCTAGTCTTGTCTGTCTAGTCTTGTCTGTCTAGTCTTGTCTGTCTAGTCTTGTCTGTCTAGTCTTGTCTGTCTAGTCTTGTCTGTCTAGTCTTGTCTGTCTAGTCTTGTCTGTCTAGTCTTGTCTGTCTAGTCTTGTCTGTCTAGTCTTGTCTGTCTAGTCTTGTCTGTCTAGTCTTGTCTGTCTAGTCTTGTCTGTCTAGTCTTGTCTGTCTAGTCTTGTCTGTCTAGTCTTGTCTGTCTAGTCTTGTCTGTCTAGTCTTGTCTGTCTAGTCTTGTCTGTCTAGTCTTGTCTGTCTAGTCTTGTCTGTCTAAACCAGACGCATGTGTGCCCTTCTTACATTTGATGTAAGAAATGCTTTTAATAGCGCATCCTGGAAGCATATCATGGACAGTCTGACAAGAAGGGGTATATCTCCGTATCTGTTGCGCATGTTACGAAGCTACCTCAGCTGTCGAAGCATCATACCGCTAGGAGACCGGGAAAAAGAAGAGCGACAAATCAACAGTGTCGTCCCACAGGGTTCGATACTAGGCCCCACCCTGTGGAACGTGCTATATGACGAAGTACTTACCATGAGGCTGCCACTGGGGGCCACCGTAATCGGCTTCGCCGACGATATCGCACTGGTTGTCACTGCAAAAACAGAGCAAGTCTTAATGCGAACGGCAAATCAAGCAACAGAAATGGTCAGCGCGTGGATGAAGTCGAAGAACCTAAGTCTAGCTCCAGAAAAAACCGAGGCTGTCCTTCTCACAGGCCTAAGACAACTTAGCCCAGTAAAGTTTAAAGTGGAAGAGGCAATTATAACACCAAAAGAAACACTCAAATACCTCGAAGTAGTGATCGATAAAAGGCTATCCTTCATGGCACACATTACCGAAGCGGCAGGAAAGGCAATGAGAACACTAGCAGGCATTCAGCAGCTCATGCCAAACGTAGGGGGACCTAAGAGCAGCTCTCGGAAAGTACTTAGTTCTGTAGTCCAGTCGACCATGCTGTACGGAGCTCCAATATGGGACAAAGAGCTAGACAAGAAACGAAACCTTCACCAACTCGCAACCGTTCAGCGGAAAATGGCTCTACGTACATGCAGCGCTTACCGGACGGTCTCAGGAGAGGCCGCCCAAGTCATCTCGGGAATACCCCCCATAGACCTGCTCGTAAAAGAGCGAAAAAAGCTGCACGATGCAAACTACTGCACACAGAAAAAACAACTGGCCAGAGAAGAGCTTATCGAGGAATGGCAAAAAAGATGGCAGCTCAGCGACAAAGGACAGTGGACCCAAGTGCTAATCCCAAATATATCGACCTGGGTAAATAGAAAATTCGGCCAAACTAGCTACTACCTTACTCAAGTACTGACTGGCCACGGTAGCTTCAGGGATTATCTCTTCAATATTGGCAGAGCAACAGACGACCTATGTGTTTACTGGGGAGAAACAGATAGTGTAAATCACACTATATTTGATTGCTGGAGGTGGGCAACTGAAAGAGAAGCAGTCGAAAAAGCCATGGAAGAACCCTTTAGCGCCAGAACAATAATCCCATACATGTTAAAGGGAAAAGCAAACTGGGACCATGTAAACGGATTAATTGTAACGATAATGACCGATAAAGAATACGATGAGATGCAGTTCAAAAAGGGCAAAAAGGAGGGAAAATAAACAACATGTGGACTAATTTAAATTATGCCATCCGTCACTCCGAGGTTATGCGATAAGCGGGTCCAGAGTGTACGGATGTGATTCCAGGGGGTCCACTTGTCTGGAGAAGTTATTTTAAACACCAGCTACGCCCCCCCTAAAAAAAAAAAAAAAGTCTTGTCTGTCTAGTCTTGTCTATCTAGTCTTGTCTGTCTAGTCTTGTCTGTCTAGTCTTGTCTGTCTAGTCTTGTCTGCCTAGTCTTGTCTGTCTAGTCTTGTCTGTCTAGTCTTGTCTGTCTAGTCTTGTCTGTCTAGTCTTGTCTGTCTAGTCTTGTCTGTCTAGTCTTGTCTGTCTAGTCTTGTCTGTCTAGTCTTGTCTGTCTAGTCTTGTCTGTCTAGTCTTGTCTGTCTAGTCTTGTCTGTCTAGTCTTGTCTGTCTAGTCTTGTCTGTCTAGTCTTGTCTGTCTAGTCTTGTCTGTCTAGTCTTGTCTGTCTAGTCTTGTCTGTCTAGTCTTGTCTGTCTAGTCTTGTCTGTCTAGTCTTGTCTGTCTAGTCTTGTCTGTCTAGTCTTGTCTGTCTAGTCTTGTCTGTCTAGTCTTGTCTGTCTAGTCTTGTCTGTCTAGTCTTGTCTGTCTAGTCTTGTCTGTCTAGTCTTGTCTGTCTAGTCTTGTCTGTCTAGTCTTGTCTGTCTAGTCTTGTCTGTCTAGTCTTGTCTGTCTAGTCTTGTCTGTCTAGTCTTGTCTGTCTAGTCTTGTCTGTCTAGTCTTGTCTGTCTAGTCTTGTCTGTCTAGTCTTGTCTGTCTAGTCTTGTCTGTCTAGTCTTGTCTGTCTAGTCTTGTCTGTCTAGTCTTGTCTGTCTAGTCTTGTCTGTCTAGTCTTGTCTGTCTAGTCTTGTCTGTCTAGTCTTGTCTGTCTAGTCTTGTCTGTCTAGTCTTGTCTGTCTAGTCTTGTCTGTCTAGTCTTGTCTGTCTAGTCTTGTCTGTCTAGTCTTGTCTGTCTAGTCTTGTCTGTCTAGTCTTGTCTGTCTAGTATTGTCTGTCTAGTCCTGTCTGTCTAGTCTTGTCTGTCTAGTCTTGTCCGTCTAGTCTTGTCTGTCTAGTCTTGTCTGTCTAGTCTAGTCTGTCTAGTCTTGTCTGTCTAGTCTTGTCTGTCTAGTCTTGTCTGTCTAGTCTTGTCTGTCTAGTCTTGTCTGTCTAGTCTTGTCTGTCTAGTCTTGTCTGTCTAGTCTTGTCTGTCTAGTCTTGTCTGTCTAGTCTTGTCTGTCTAGTCTTGTCTGTCTAGTCTTGTCTGTCTAGTCTTGTCTGTCTGCCTTTCAATGCGGGAGACCCGGGTTCGATTCCTGGTCGGGGAGACAACAACTAGGGCGGTTTTTCAATAAACCGTCCGGGCTGCCCACCCTGAATGAATGCAGAATATGCGATACCAGGGTGGCGCATACTAAAGCCAAGGTGGAATAGGGGGTTTAGTGAGAGCTTCCCCCAAACCACTTTAAAAAAAAAAAAAGTCTTGTCTGTCTAGTCTTGTCTGTCTAGTCTTGTGTGTCTAGTCTTGTCTGTCTAGTCTTGTTTGTCTAGTCTTGTCTGTTTAGTCTTGTCTGTCTAGTCTTGTCTGTCTAGTCTTGTCTGTCTAGTCTTGTCTGTCTAGTCTTGTCTGCCTAGTCTTGTCTGTCTAGTCTTGTCTGTCTAGTCTTGTCTGTCTAGTCTTGTCTGTCTAGTCTTGTCTGTCTAGTCTTGTCTGTCTAGTCTTGTCTGTCTAGTCTTGTCTGTCTAGTCTTGTCTGTCTAGTCTTGTCTGTCTAGTCTTGTCTGTCTAGACTTGTCTGTCTAGTCTTGTCTGTCTAGGCTTGTCTGTCTAGTCTTGTCTGTCTAGTCTTGTCTGTCTAGTCTTGTCTGTATAGTCTTGTCTGTCTAGTCTTGTCTGTCTAGTCTTGTCTGTCTAGTCTTGTCTGTTTAGTCTTGTCTGTCTAGTCTTGTCTGTCTAGTCTTGCCTGTCTAGTCTTGCCTGTCTAGTCTTGTCTGTCTTCGATCAGATGGTCTGTCTCCCGAAGCCGTCAAACTATGAAAACCTCCCCAGAAGTAGTACTGAAAGTATTCAATGAAAACCTATTCAATGGCACGTTTCCAAGTAGATGGGAACAAGCGAAGCTAGTTCTCATTAACACTTATGTCAATACCCAGACGTTACTACGTTGTTCAATACCCGGGAGACTTTCACATTACAACTCGGGATTACCCATAGAGTATTCCACTACCCGAAAAACCCTATTTCTATAAATGAAACCGCCGGGTGGGCAAAGTATGGGATCAAAATATGGTGGATAAGCGACGCCAAAAATTCATATCCATTGAAAGGTCAAATTTATACTGGCAAAATAACAACTGGCCGTGAAATAAATCAAGGCGATAGAGTGGAAGAGAGTAAAAGATTTAGCTGCAAAATATAAAGGATCCGGAAGAAATATTACAATGGATAATTTTTTTACTACTTTGCCTTTAGCAAAGCATTTATTGTATGGAACCTAACAATTGTAGGAACATTGAAAAAAAAAATAATAAAATACATTCTAGTAGACATGATAGCATCTAAAGATCGTGAAAAATTCTCTTCTCTATTTGGGTTTCATGAAAAAGTTATTCTATGCTCTTATGTTCCTAAAAAAAAGAAAGTTGTTATACTTCTATCTACGATGCACTAAGATTTGCAGGGATGACAAAAAAAAACATAAATTGTTCAGTATTATAATAAACCAAAAATTGGTGTGGATATAATGGATAAGATGTTGGGCCGTTACACAATCCACAGACCGACTTTTATAAATATTTTAGATATCGCCAGTCTTGCCAGCTATATCATTTATCATCTAAATAACGTAATTTTACGAAAATTAAGTGAAGAATTATGTATGACAGTTATTCAAGTATTTCAAAATAATTAAATTATTTCACCACTAGGGAAATTTCACCACTAGGAATGCCATAGAAAGCATATATGGAAAACCAATAGATATTACAAGCAGGGCAACAACATCAAGTGAGCCATGCGGGTCTACTGAACCGACAGATTCCACTGGACGGAAAATAGTTGTAGGATCATGTCATATTTGTTACCAGGATGTCTAAAAAAAAACACGGAGAAAAAACGCGAAAATCGTGTAAAGAATGTAATAAACCAGTTTGCGATGAACATTCAAAAGCAATTGTAAAATGTGACAATGTTTCCAATAATAAATTGAATATAAAAATATTTTATGTATCATTTATAATAAGTTTTATAATAAAATTAATTAAAAGTTAAATAAATCCGTTTATTTATATATTAAGTACTATTTTTATCCCTAGAAATAAGTTTAATGATTTATTTATATATCGGTACACGGGTACCCCGGGTATTGAATATGGCATATTTTATTATTTATGTATATGAATCGATGCCAATAGACTCAAATAACGAGGATCTAAAAGGATTTGATGATTTTTCGTTAAACAAAAAAGATATGTGAGTAAGAACATGCAAAAGGGTACACGGCTACCCGGATATTGACATAAGTGTTAAAAAGGGAACAAGCCAAGAGGTGAACCTTCTTCCTCTCGCCCTTTTGGTGTACTAGACGTAGCTGATAAACTACTAGAACAACTGCTAGAAATTCGGCTTAAAAAAGAACTGAAAGATGGATTAAACCTCCCAGAGAGCCAATTCGGCTACAGGGAAGGCAAATCGACTATAGACGCCGTAAACCAGGATATAGATATCGCCAAAAAGGCCAAAGCAGGCACCAAAAGAACTAGGAAAATATGTGCCCTAGTTGCGATTGATATTCGCAACGCTTTTAACTAACGCTTTGAACTAGCAAGAAGAAATATATCTCCCTACCTACTGCGAATGGTTCGCAGCTACTTCGAGGGTCTTGTGTCATACTTCAAGCCAAACAAGATTCGGTACCCCACAACGTCACTAGTGGTGTCCCCAAGGGCTCTGTATTAGGACCGACACTGTTGAGCGTACTCTACGATGGAGTACTTCGGCTGCAACAACCTGAAGGGACTAAGCTAACAGGGTTCGCTGTCGATCTTGCAGTAACCATCGTCGAAAAAACGGAAAGGATTTTATTGAGCATAGGACCAATCAAGCAATCAAACAAATTTTCTGTTGAATGGGGTCAAAATCACTGCGCATAGCACCGGAAAAAAACTGAAGCAGTTCAGTTGACGGGATACAAAAAACTGGCACACATCTCCTTCAAAGTACTGGATTCAGAAATCATACCTAAACCACACATCAAATACCTAGGAAGTATAATCAACAGTGGTTTAAAGAGCACTTTAAAATAGCAGCAGAGCGAGCAATAAAACCACTTCTGCCCTCGAAAAACTTATGCACAATGTTGGAGCGCCTAGGAGCAGCAAACGCAGGTTGCCCAGCGCAGTTGCCCAGTCTGCGATGTTACACGGTGCCCCTATCTGGGTGGAGGCCACTAAAAGTAATAATATTGAAAAACTAGCAGCTTATCAGAGAAAACTGGCTCTGCGGGTATGTACTGCCTATCGGACAGTGCCTAGAGATGCATCGTTAGTTATCTCATGCATTCCGCCAATTGACCTGCAAATCAAGCCAAGGATATAGATACATTATGCCTCCAAAGACGACAAAACAAGAAACAAGGCAAACGATAACTTCTTAAGGGAAAGGCAGGAAGCGTGGAATATGACACCAAAAGACGAGTGGATAAAGATACTTATTCCCAATATAGAGACTTGGTACCGATGACAACATGGGGAAATAAACTACCACCTAACCCAAATACTCACGGGCCTTGGGTGCTTTAAGGAATTCCTTCACAACATCGGGAGGGCATCAGATCCAGACTGTATATACTGCGGACCAATATACAAAGTAATCCGTACGCTATACGATTGCCCGAGTTGGGACAAAGAACGCAAGGATGTAGAAATAGACAACTTAAATCTAAAGATTACCATTGAACAAAATCCTACAATCACAACAAGACTGGGAGACTATAAATGGAATGATCAACAAGACCCTATCTCAAAAAGAAGCTGATGAACGTCTCTGGAAAAAGAGGGAAACAATCTAAACCGTCCGTAATCCCAGCTACCATGTGCTGCGATAGAAGACATTAACATATTCAACATATTTTAAAAATTTAATGACAACTCAGAACTGACTGACTGAATGTAAATGCTACAAGCGGTCCCAGGGTGATTAGGGTTACTATCTAAATAAAAAAAAGTCTTGTTTGTCTAGTGTTGTGTGTATGGTACCATCTGCCTAGTCTTGTCTGTCTAGTATTGTCCGTCTAGTCTTGTCTGTCTAGTATTGTCTGTCTAGTATTAGCTGTCTACTCTTGTCTGTACAGTCTTGTCCGCCCTCTTTTGTCTGTCTAGTCTTGTCTGTATAATCTGTCTAGTCTCGTCTGTCTAGTCTTGTCTATCTACTCTTGTCTGAATAGTCCTGTCCGTCTAGTTTTGTCTGTCTAGTCTTGCCTGTCTAGTAATGCCTGTATAGTCTTGTCTGTCTAGTCTTGTCTGTCTTGTCTTGTCTGTCTAGTCTTGTCTGTCTAGTCTTGTCTGTCTAGTCTCGTCTGTCTAGTCTAGTCTAGTCTGTCTAGTATTATAGATTCACTTATATTTAAATGTTTAGTCTAACAAGTAGATATGCTATGTTAGGTAGTTAATCTATTTAATATGAATAATAACAAATTAAGATTGTTAAAACACAGACAAGCTAGACTAGACAGATAAGACTGGAAATAAGACTTACAGTAGAAATGCAAAAATCAAGTCTATATAAATTTTATCCAGGATAAGGGTATTTATTATAATATACAAATATAGAATTTGTCTAGTCTTTGTCTGGTTTAGTTTTGTCCTCCTAGTTTTGCATGTGTAGCTTTGTCTATTTAGTTTTACTTGTCCAGTTTTGTTTGCCTATCTAGTTTTTGTTTAGTATTATTTATCTATTCTTGTTTGATTGTCTTGTTTCCTATCTAGTTATCTAGATAGTATCTAGAATTAATTGTCTTTGATTGTCTTGTTTGTTTAGTCAGCCGAGTCTTGTCTGTGTAGTTTTATCTGTTTAGTCAAGTTTGTCTATTTCTTTGTTGATACTTCAGTTTTTAATTATTAATTCTATAAAAATAATGGATGCATTTCCATGCGCTGATTATATAGAATAAATCAAAGCACAGATTATTAATATTTATGTACAATTTTTACAGACGATTAAAACTGATCAAAGTATTTTTGCGTCGCGGCACGTGTCTGCGAATGTTCGTTGCGACATCACAAGTGTTTTGCAAACTTTATTACCATTTTTATTATTTCCACCGTTCTATTATTCAGAGACAGAAACGAGAAAAAACCGTCGCTCGACCTCTATTCGTCTTTGCTAAATTTTATTTTCCGGTTTAAAATTGATTTTTACACTGTTGGAAATTTCTTTAGTAGTCAAACTAGTAATATTTTAATTTATATATTCCACAGGTTCTCAATCTGTGGTACCCGTACCGGTGCTGATACGTGAATGTCGAGCTATCGGTACGCAATATGTGCTGAAATAAGGAAACGAATATTTTGTGTAAAATAATTTGTTTTTCTTTTATACCATACACCGCCAAATTTTAAAACTATTATTTGACCAGTATTATTTGAGAACACGATTTTTTCCCGAAAATATTTATCTACTGGTACACCAAAGCATTGGTCGAGGGATCGAATGGATGAAGAAAGTTGAGAGGAGAAGAAGAACAATATGTGGGGCTGGAAGCTGCTAATCTGTTTAGTGATAGGAATTATTGATTTATTTAGTTTTATTAGCTATAAATTGTGTATTGTTTTATGTGAAAAATGTATTGTATTATGTGGAAATGCATAGAATTTGGAATTTTTTATAAACCTGTAAAGGGAATAAATAATATACATACTACTACTAAAGCATTGGTATGAGCAGTCTTGTTAGTACGTCACACAAGTTCTCATATATGTGTGCCAGTGTAAAAGTACCTTAAGAGATGTAATGTATACTCTTGTGTAAAAATAAAAAATGTTTAGTACAGAAGTGAGTAATAGTATATTTTACAGCAAGAGATGAAAGTGGAATTTTTTTGGTGAGGTGGGAGTTTGCTCACGAGCGCCAACGAGTTAGCAATCACACCGAACCAGAAAAAAACACTTTCATCTCGAGTAGTAAATGCAATTTTTTCTACTGATTTCGGTTGTAGAATCCATAATTCGACTTTAATAAATCCAATTCGAACCGAACTGTCAGAACTGTCAAAACAAATTTAATTGTTAGTTTGGCCGTTTCCACGGTAACATATTGCATTCTCATAGAAGGTGATACTTTTCAAGTCAAATGTCCTAATTTTATTTCGGTTTTTTAAATAGTTTCAGGCTCGTTTTACGTTTGTTCATAAAATATTTCATTGAAATTGATGTAATTAATAAGAAAGTCCATGCAAATTTGGTTAGTTTAGTGTTTTAATCGAGAAAATCATAAATTTAAAATGCTCATTTTCGTCTCTAGACGTGAAAATATTTTCATCCCTAGAATGAAAAAATGTCACTTTCATGTAGGGTAAGCCGTGGAAAAAATGCCATTTTCACATATATCAGTAGAAAAAATAATTTTGTTCTGAATATTTTGCGAGGAACATTTTGTTCGGGAACATATTGCTCAGGAACATTATGTTGGGAACATTTTGTATGGGGATATTTTGTTCAGGAACTTTATTTTGGAAATATTTTGTTGGAAACATTTTGTTGTGAAACCTAGTTTCTTACTGTTTATTAAATTTCAATACTGATTATTTCATACCATAGTCCATTTTTTTTAAGAATGCAGTAACTAGGAACTTAATTTACACTACGACAAATGTTCAATCTAGTTACAAAATTTGGCGCTAAATTCAAATATAGTTACTTGAATATAAAAGAAAAAAGTTACTTGAATATAAAAGAAAAATACAGATTAAATACACCAATTGGCAACAATAGTAATAAAATACAAACAAAGAAATGGAGAAAAACAGAAAAAATCTAAATGATACAAACAGATCAGATGACAATTGTGACGTATTGGCGTACGAAAAAAAATATACTTGGAGTTAAATATTTTTTTTATGTTTAAATTTAAAATTGAATATTAAATTATATATAAAACATTATTGTATAATATAGAACTTATTAACCGTAGTATAATTTAACGTTCTATTATATTTAGAAATTATTCGTAGTATTGTATAGATTTAATTACATATCACTATACTCAACGGCAGTGACTGCAAATGTATGTGAAGAGAGAGAGATGGAGAAGTAAATATCGTCGGTGTGAACTTCTCCTCGATTTAAGCCAATCAGAGAACAAGGTCAAATAAGCCCTATCTTCCCTGTACTGCATTCTTAAAAAAATGAACTATAGTAACTAAACGTTTTAACAGCTGCACCTCTGTTAAAACATATCCGGGAGCAGACGTAAATTCAGATCACACACCACTTGTAGATGTCAGAATGAAAAAAGTGAATAGAATGAACCGGCAGATATACAACTTGAGAATCATGAAACTACAGTAAAACAGAATATGCAAACAGAACTCAACTTGAAAATTAATACAGAGGACATCACAAGTAAGAATGTTGAATCGGAATTGAACAAACTACAGAATGTTGTACAGCGAATAAAAGAGAAATAAATGAAACCAGAAAGGAATAAGGGAAAATCATGGATGACGGATGATTTTCTGAACCTAATGGAGGAAAGAAATCCCAACATTATACAGGATGATAAATGTGGACATCAGAAGAAAGATCAGGAAGTCGAAAGAAAATGAAAAATTGGAGCAATGTAAGGAGATTGAGTTGTATCAAAGTAATGATAGTTTCAATGTACACAAGAAAGTAAGTGAAATAAGGGGAAACACAGGAATAGCATCAGTGGAAAAAATAGTGGACGAAACTTGCTGGTGGATTTAGAAAACAAGAAAAATATATGGAAAAAGTACATAGAAAATTTATTTCATGACACTAGATGTGCTTTCACTCCAAGTATAGATGAAATATGTGCTACGGATATATTCGAAGTAGAAGTTCTCAAGAACATAAATCAAATAAAGGCGGAAAGGCAATGGGGCCTGATAAAGTAGAAGCAGAGTTCTTAAAATTGATGGATAAAAATCATGTTAAATGGTTATCCCAAATGTTTAATCAAATTTGTGTATCCGGAAACATTCCATTGGAGTGGCTGAACTTTCCATTGGAGTGCATTACTCTGCCCAAAAATCCAAATGCAAAACAATGTGGAGATTATCGTTCGATAAGCGTCATTTCTTGTCGAGTTTTTGAGGATGATACATAAAAGAATATATAGACTATGTGAAGAACAGATAGCCCCTAATCAATTTGGGCAAAAACAAAGTCTTTGTAGAGAAGCCTTTAAATTGTGGCTTTATAGACGGATCTTGAGAATATCTTGGATAAAGACAGTGACAAACATAGAAGTAATAGAATGGACACAACACCTAATTTGATCAAGATAAAGAAATGCCGGAAGTTGCAATATCTAGGACATATCATGCGAATTACAAAGAGATACTCCAAAAAATACTTCAAGGGAAAATTAACAGCAAATGAAGCCTGGAAGACGGCAAATATCTTGGTTTGACATCCTTAGATGCTGGTTCAATATGTCTTAAGCTGAACTGTTCCGAGTTACCACCAACAAGACAAAATAGCCATCATAATCGCCAACTTTTGAACTGGATATGCACCGAAAGAAGAAGACGAAGATAATTTTGGCGAATACTGTATAGGAATTAATTTATACTAAGAAAGAGAAAAAATAGGATAACTGTGATCATAGTTTTGCGAGTCTTCGGTTAAATGAACAAGTTATGCAATTTTTGTTGCAATTGCGTTTTAAATTACTGATATTGCAAAATTTATTATTATAGTGTTTAAAAAAATGTGTATTTACAGAAACAAATAGCAACAAAAGACACATAAAAATGTTTTTACAAAACACATTGCACAATGCGCGCATTCTGCGGCAAGTATGCACTAAATCACATTTAGATTATTTTCTGAATATTTATCCTTGAGTTTTTACACAAAATAGTTATTAAAAAAATTATAAAACCGAATTAGAGTTTTATTAGAATCTAGCTTATTGCCACACTCTTTGCTTAGACAATTTGTTGGGAATAATGAGAATGTATACCTGAAAGATTTTGTAAAAGATTTAAACAAAAAGTTTGCTGAAATGTTGAAACGTTCGAAATGTTTCAATTTATGCTTCGCGCTTTTTATTTCACGTTTAATTTGGCAACCAAATCAAATTAAAATGTATACAAATGATCAGATAAAAACAGACAGTTAAAAGTATTGCATTTGTAGAAATTCTTTTATTTTTGTTAAATAGATTTGTGCGGTTTTCTTTGAAGCCTTCATTTTATTATATAAGCAATCTTCAATACACTGAATTGATAAATTGACTTTGTTTTAACCACACTTATAATATGAAAAATATTATATAACTTGTTATTCACAGTTATAAAAAGTGTATTTTCAAGTTTTATTTGACTGTTTTTTTTTCAAGCTCTTTTTCTCACTTGAAAATGACCTTCAGCAGTCGAAACTCGAGTCGTGATAAGGGTCTGAATTTATATTGTGAATAACAAGTTATATAATATTTTTACATATAATAAGTGTGGTAATAACATAGTGAATTTATCAATTCAGGGTAAGTATGAATTACCACATAATAACGGTCGCAACCTCCTATTCATGCAATCTTCAATGTTTAATTTAGGTGAATTTATTGTGTTTGGGTCGAATGTGCTGGGTTCGGTTTAGCTCCCTAATCTTGTTTGTCTAACAATAAGAGTTGTTTGCTTAAACTATTTTGCTTGTTGTAACCTAACCTTTAGCCTTGCTTATTATGATCTGTTTACATTTTATTAGTTATTATATTTGAGCCTGTGTTTTTGAAAGTGGTATAAATCCAGTTATGAAAACACGACTTACTGTTAGTTTAAGTGAAGTACGCGAGAAAAATAGTTTGAGAACCGCTGATCCATAACATGCATGATAATATCTTATTTAAACTAACAAAACAAGCATGTGCTAAAAGATGTTGGATATGGCCTGCTAATGTAAATTAATGTAAACTTTTGTGTGGTAGACTACATCTTGTATTTTCCCAGTTTAAATAGATTTAGTTTGCGAGTGGAAAGTAAATACGACTATGTTGAATAGGTAATATGAAATCGTGATAATAATGTAATTTCGTAGACTAATCGAATTAGATTGTGAATGTAAACTCGAAGTTCGCTATATCATATACAGCATTGATGAAAATATGTTGTCAATAACAATCATGTTGACTACTGAAATTTACTTAGAAAGTGTAACTGTAAACAAATGCGTAGAAATAGTATTATATAGAACAATAGTAGATAGTAGGAATAATACATAATATTTAAATATAGAATTAACTGGTGACGATAGGACAATGAATGAACAAACTGATTAAATTTTTTACTAGTTTCGGCGATCATTTAATTCCACATTTAAATATAACACCATATTGGACATTAATCTCATAATAACATAATAACATTTTTAATGTAATAAAATAATATACAGTAATATACATTTTTGAAAAACGTGTTCTACAGTACTTTACTTCTGTGAGAAGCAACAATACATAAGCCACCAAAAACACGGCATCATAAAAGGGAACAGCACAGATTGATATAGCCTGCTATCAATTCATCAACGACGTAGGATTTCTCCTAGAAGCTCGAAATATTTCATACGGAATGTTAATGGACCTATCGAAAGCATACGATCACGCCATACTAGCGGGCTAGTGGATCACGCCATACTAGCGGGCAGACAATCTAAATATGGTATGAGAGGGGTCGCGCTGGACTGGATTGGATCATTTTTGAGAAATAGAACACAAATTACCTAACTAAAAACCTTACATTGAATTGAAAAATTCAGTATGTTTTAACCACGCAAGTGTGGTTGTGAATTTTTCAATTCAATGTAAGTATGAATTACCACGTAGTAACAGTCGCAACCATCAAGATGGTTCATAAACTAAAAACCAGTTGTGGATATGTGAATTCCATCGCAAGAACAATCATTCTGTGGATACCACAAGGTAGGACAACTATAGGAGCACTATTAAAAAAAAAGACTTGAATAATCCAATTATTAGATTAGCAAAACAGAATGTGAGAAATGGCCAAAAGACGAAGAAAATAGCAACATGGAATGTGAGAAGCCTGTTCGAAGCAGGCAAGACACACAACACTATCAAAGAAATGCAGAGGCTCCAAATTAGTATCCTAGGAATCAGTGAAATGCGCTGGCCGGACTCAGGCAAATCCGAGATTGACGGGTACCACATATACAACGCAGGAAATAATGATGCGCATCATAGAAATGGTGTTGCGCTAATGGTCAACAGTGAAATCCAAAAATCAGTTCTCAGTTATACGCCAGTGTCCGATCGGGTAATTGTTCTTCAACTAGCAGCTCAGCCCGTCAAGTTGACGATTGTTCAGGCGTACGCGCCAACTTGTGACTTATGTCGAAGAACTTTTCCCTAGCGACCGTCAGCAGGTGAACATTTGCGACAACCTCTTTGAGGGCCCAGAAATAACACACGCGTAGGTTCACTCTATTTTTTTGTACCGTTCCCGTAATAGTGAGACCAGAACTCTTCAAATTCAAAGCCACTTGTTTGGTAGTAAAAAAAAAACGCATTCGGTCAGGGGACCCCCATCAGGAACGAAGTTCCTCGCACATTTTTAACTCCGAATGTAATTCGAAATATAATTGCATATGATTGATTGATTATGGAGTTAGGTATTTGTTGAAACTTCATTTCAATAGCAGAGATAAAAAAAGCTAAATTATTTTTAAGCTTCAAATTTATTGTATAAATACAACATATGTTTCACACGACATTGTTGGCGCAACATATGTTGTATTTATACAATAAATTAGATACTTTATTAACAATGTTCAAATTGACAAACGACATATACAGTTACATAGATACACTTAAAAATGAAAAATAATAATAACGTCCTCCTTGGGACACCTTAATTAATTAAATCAAGGGAGGAACACGGATATCTTCTGTTACTCTTTAGCACACGGCGCTTGAGATGCATTGTGTGAGCCTTTCGCTACATCAAAGCAAGTAACGAGAAAGCTCAAGACCTAATAAGTCAGGGGCTGAAGGCCAAAGGTTTATGTACTAGTAAAGTAACATAAGATAGATATAGTTTGTATATAGATATAGACATTTGTTCGTGAGTTCTTCTTCAAATTCCTCGACACCGGACTATTTGTAGTATTGTGTAGAAAAAATTATTAAAAACAAAAAAATTATTAAAAACAAAATTAGAATTTTTCATTTTTCATTGTGGTAATTATTGGTTTATGATAACTATAGTAAGATACATATGTTTGAGATTTTATGTTATCCAAGTATCTCAAAAAAACAGCATCAATTGTCGTACAGGTTCTTGTTGTGTACTCCGCTGGATGATTATTTATACTCAAGTCAAACCTTTCTGATAAAAAGGTTGTGAGTTTTTCAGATTTTTCAAAATCATTGAAGTTAACGTTGAAGTCTCGAGCCAATATGAGTGGAAGTTTATAGTAATTTAGATTAAGTAAATTAGAACCTTTCATACTATATTCGAATAGCGATTGATGAATAAAAAATTCAACAAGCGAGTTGCGCAATGGTAACCGTCGTGCTTCGAAAGCGTTTTTTCTTCAAATATTTCACATTTTTTACAAATTCATGTGTATTGAATAATATTTATTTTGGAATCAATTGTAATATTTTCTTAACGGGACGTAGCAAGCACCATTAAGTTAACTTGTCAAGTGACCCCCTGAAAGCTTCCCGAGCATCTTGGAATCGCTCCACGTATTACCTAATGATGTCGAATTTGTTACAATTTATATTCCCTTCCTAGGTACGATCTACGAATTCATTTTTAATACTAATTGTAAGGGATTAGGATTGTAAAATATCCATTACGTTATGTTGATATCAATGCAGATAACGTAGAAATTAAAAGATTAAAAAAAAGAAATTGAAAATTTCCTGCATGATTTTTTCAAAATTCCTTTTCCCGCTAATAAAAACAGTTATTACAATTAATTCCAAAATAAACAATATTCAAGACACATTTTTGACACAGAATTTGTAAAAAATGTGAAATATTTGAAGAAAAAGCGCAGTCCGCTGGCGGGTTCGAACCGGCGACCTCGCGCTCTCGAAGCGCGACTGTTACCGTTGCGCCACTCACTTGTTGAATATATGTAACCGTATAAGTGAGAGAAAGAGAAAAAACATCGCGCCGTATGACGAAAGAAAGTAACGCGGCGTATAACGAAAGAAAGAGGGCGCGGTATAGAGAATATAAACTGAGAGAAAGAGAAAGAAACTTACGCGGCTTATACGTTTTCTGCCGAATCACTCATACCGAGAACCTCCCTAAAGGAACTTCGTTCCAAAAATTGTCGCACGTTATGTATCTATTTGTACCGTAATATGGAGTGCATAAATCTGATATTTTCAGCCAGGTTGGTGGCACGTTGATTTCCCTCTTTTCCTAAATATTGTATTCCATTTAGTGGGTATCCTGTTTCAGAATCGTTTAGCCAAAATATTTTTATTCCATATTTTTTGTTTTGAAGGTATTGCTTGAATGGACATTTTCCGTCAAAACCAAGTAATTGCTCATCTACAGTCAGATTACATGATGGCATGTAGAATTTTCCTAAATTATTATTCATTCCATCCCACAGTTCTTTAATAGGTGCAAGTTTATAGGTGCCTTTGCACGCCGTTGTGATCTTGATTCTTTATCATCAAATCTAATAAATTTAAAAATTCCGTGGTATCTGTTCTTATAAATAATTCTATAGAGAACATTACTAGAAAAATAGGTGGTTTATTACCAATAGGTTGCACATTTTTTTGCTCCATAGACGTCAATACTCGCATTGGAAGATTTCAGATGCCCTGCAGTAAACAATATCCCAATAATCTTTATCATAAAAATTGCTTCTTGATTAGTAGATGATATTCCTACATATATCTAAGGGCTTGTCTTGTTTTTAAACTTAATCCGTGGTCTGATGAAACGCTGTCACTCCAGGCCGCTGCGGCCGGTAGAAGGAGTCTGGCGGAGTGTTTGAAAAAAGTTTTGTAAAAATGTAAAAATTCGAAAAAAAAAATTAGGAATTTTTAAAACATATTGATTTTTTTAAAACTAATTTCATATCTTTCCAGATATCTTTCCAATAGGAGATTACTAAAAGGCGTTTCATCGAAATATTATTCTAACCATATGTAATAATTAGTTAAAAGTGCGCCCGGCCGCTCCGGCCGGAAGGATGACCTTAACGGTTAAAAGGGCTAACAATTACGAGCATCTACATATATGAAAGTATTCTGTTCATAGTCAGACACAGGCACTTATTTACATGTTTTCAAAAACTGAGTGAACGTCATACAAGGTACAACAAAGAACTCTATAATATACCCAAATATAATCTGGTGATGATTGAAAGGAGCCCACCGTGCAACAATATTAAACTCTATAACAAATTGACAGCATATATAAAGCATATAACAAACTTAAAAAGGAACTGTACAGTTTAATTATTAAGATAGAAGCATATAATGTGGACGAGTATTATTTGAAAATTAACGACCCGATAAACTGATTTTATTTCAATCTCTAATCTATTCTCGCATTATTTGTGCTGATACTATTTATTTTTTCTCATTTTAATTCTCAGGCTATCACTTTGATTAGTCTTTCTAGTCTAAGTTGTTGGATATATTTCATCTAGCATATTGTACGAGGGTGGTTTGAAAAGTCCGTGCAAAGTCCGATAGATGGTACCACCGGCGCGTATCGAGGTCATGTTTGGTTAGTATCATCTCTTGAATGAACGCATACCAAGTTTCAGCCATATTGGTCTATTTCTTTGTGCGTGGCATTCGTGTAAATCAAGGAAGTCGAGTTATTTGTAAGAAATGGACGAAAAAGAATTTCGTGTGGTAATTAAACATCACTTTATGAAAGGCAAAACGCCTCAGGAGACTAAAGAGAAGCTTGAAAAGCATTATGGTGGCTCTTCACCTTCGATTAGAACCGTTTATAAGTGGTTTCAAAACTTTCGGTCTGGCCATATGGGCACAAGTGACGCGGAACGTTCTGGACGGTAAACATCGTTGGACTAAGTGTATAAACCTTAAAGGAGACTATGTTGAAAAATAAAAAAGATTTACCCCAAATATGTTAGTAGTTTTTATTTTTGCACGGACTTTTCAAACGCCCCTCGTACTTTTAACATATACTTAAATAATGACATACAAATTTTTGTATTTGTAATAATACTACATAGTACATAGTGGTGATATATAATAGCAATAGTATTACATAGTACATAGTAGTAATAATACATGGCATTCATAGTACTCCATACCACATAGTAATAGTTCTACATAGTATATAGTAGTAATAGTCTGGGCCGTATCAAGCTTTTTTGGGGCCATGGTCAAGACCTCATCACCGGATACCTGCAACACTTATTTTACGAATCGAATTAAGCTACTTATTTGCCTAATATTATATGCTACTTTTTGAAAGGCACCCAAAAAAACTTTTGAAATGTGCACTTTTTTTTAATTCATTGCAAATTTTCTACACCTTTTTGGGCCCCCTTCCGCCTGGGATCTGGGTAGGTGCACCCTGGTCCTCCTACCTAGTCACTGTGTGGTGATAGTACTACATAGTACGTGGTAGTAATACAGGGTCCGGCAGAGAGATATGATGTTTTTGAAATGACAGTTACGCGCGCTGGTGTAGTCACTGTTTTCGGAATGGTTGATATCTACTTGTGAACAGATGCTATTTCAGTAACAATGGAGCCTTGGTCCGTAGCAGATCGTGTGTTTATTTACAATACCTTCATTGAAGGTATCGTTCTGTGGTGCTCACACAGCGACAATTTCGAAACCATTTTAATGTTGTTCGCCATGGTTGTGTTCGAAAACGGAATACTATAATAATATAAAAGTAGGTAATAGTTTTCAAAGAATAGGATCTTTGAGACCAGGGACGTTATCGAACTGTACGGACCCCGGAAAACATTGAAAGAGTGCGAGAAGCAGTGCAAGCCAGCCGTCGTCGAACGGTGTTACGTCACGCTCGCCCTCTTCAGATGTCAGTTCGCAGAATCTTACACTTAGACCTTCATTTCCATCCCTATAAGATTATGATTGTGCAAAAACTGCTGCAAAACGACTTCATGAGACGACACAGGCTCGCAGATGCGATGTTGGAATTGCTGATGGACGTTATCGTTTTGATCACGAGTGACGAGGCCGAGTATCATTTACCGTAGCTGGTAAAAAAAACAAAACTTTCGGTACTGAGCAAGTGACAACCCACAACAACTGCATCAGAATCCTTTGCACAGTGAGAAAGTAAATGTTTGGTGTGGCATATCTTGAACTTGCAATATTGGGTCTTATTTTTTTCGTCAAAACGGGCAAACAGTGACTGTTAACACAGATCGCTACATTACCATGTTGCGTGATTATTTCCTGTCAGAAGTGAGAAGACGACGCATCAACCTCAACACAGTTTGGGTTCAACAAGATGAGCCAACTTGCCATACATCAAGAGTAGCATGGGCTTTCATTTCACAGGACGCCTGATTTAATTGCGTGAAGATATGGAATGATCACCGCGGTCACCGGACCTGTACCTTATGAGTACTTTTTATGGGGCTACATAAAACCTCAAGATTACATTAACAAACCACTTACTCTTGAAGAGCTTTCTGAAAACTTAACGCGAGAAATTGGAAAAGGATTCCACATGCCATGCTTGAAAGGAGTATGGACGCCACTTAACTGATGTAATTTTTCTGAAATTTTAAAGTTGAATATTTTTTCGAAAATAAATGTATTTTTTGGCAATGTACCAGTTGTGTATAAAAACAATAAATTTTTAAATTGATTCGAAATGAAATGTGTGACAGTCATTTCAAAAACATCATATCTCTCTGCCGGACCCTGTAATTTAACAAAAAGATACTTTGTTAAATTATATACTGTCAAGTCTTGTCTCTTTAGTCTTATCTATCTAGTTTTATGTTAAATATTTTCGTTAATAATGACTAAAATAACTGTGAAATGAATATCGAAATAAAAATGTTAGGAATTGATCACGCAACTTGTTGATGTTTACAAATTATCCAATCAACTGTATTATTTGTGAATATCAACAGTGGACTGTGGACTGCGATTTTCCAGTTTCCTTTCTCGTATTTTTTTTAATTACTGTTTTGCTTCTGAAATTTGAACTTTTGATTAATACATGTTATCTAAAAAACAAGACATTATTTCACAGACAACACAAAATATTATAAAATCATTATCGATATATTTATTTAAATGTAATTAAAAAAGAATATTTAAATGCAAATGTTGTGTATAAATTTGTACCTTGGTAGGAAAAGGGCTAATGACCATTTATAGGTTTTTCAGTTAAGTTTACCATTGAACTTTTTAATAAAGAGAACAATAGGGTAAGTTCAGAAAGAGCCTAATGCCTTGCTACAGCATGGGCCATTCGCCCATTTTTTACTTTCACAAATGAGTGTATTCATGTAAGTTCAATGGTAGAATTATAGCCCTTTTCTACCAAGATACAGAAATAGTTACTTAAATTTATAGTGATATTTTATAAATAGTTATTAATATACCAAGTGCGTCAGAACTCCACAAAAAAAACTTTTAGGGCTGATTCTATGATCCAAAATTAGTATAAAATTCTTCATATCCCGGGTGTCTCAGACCACCCGTACCAGTCTTTTATTTCGACAACGCTTGGTCGAATGTGACTGGGACACATTTTTTTATTACCGCAGTGAACCCAAGGAATCCACTAATGAATTTATTTTTTACCGGAATAATCCGGAAGTACCCGGAACGGGAAGTAACTTTAAAATTTCAAATGGCAACATAGCTCGAATATGGTATTAATTGATTGGTCTTTTTAAAAGAAACACATTTTATTAAAATGTATTTTAAATATTTTGCATATTTACAAAAATAAAAAATAAATAAAACAAGATGAAAGAGCACCAGATTTCTTGCAGCAATTGCTCTGGACCCGAACATCTCGACTAGAAGAATTGAAATCGATGCTGGAATCCACGTCGCCAAAGTCGCTCCACTGCTTGGAGAGTTTTAAAAACAAACAAATTCCATCCATGCCATATCTCTTTACATCAGAAACTTGTGCGGGAAGAGCGGAATTTTGAAGATAGGGAAAAGATGATCAACGGTTTGACGAGAAACTCTTGCGTAATGAGCTGGACAACCTTGTCACCAATCTTGTTACAAATACATTGTTAAACGTGTCGCATATGGAACGTCATCTAGAAGGTCAATAAGATTATTTTCTAAAAAATCAGGGTATTAGCTCCGTTTAATGAACCATCGAAAAAATGCGGACCAATTATTTCTTTTCCTAAAATACCACACCAAACATTAAGGGTCCACACGTGTTGATTATCAACTTCTCTTAACCAGTGATGGTTTTCATTACTCCAATAGTGAGCATTATGTAAATTAACCGTTCTCCGTTAACTCTTAATTAACTCCGTTGCTTTTGAATGTCGCCTCATCTGTCCATAAAATTTTGTGATGGAAATTATACATTCACAAAAATTCAACCCATCTTGAAAATCCCGCTCTTCAAGTTTCTGGTGTAAAGAGATATGGTATGGGTGGATTTTGTTTGTTTTTAAAACTCTCCAAGAAGTGGAGCGACTTATTCCAGCATCGATTTCAATTCTTCTAGTCGAGATGTTCGGGTCTAGAGCGATGTCTGCAAGAATATCTGGTGCTCTTTCATCTTGTATATTTTTATTTTTGTAAATTTGCAAAATATTAAAAAAACATTTTAATAAAAGTTGTTTCTTTTAAAAAGACCTATCAATTAATACCATACTCGACCTATGTTGCCGTATAAAATTTTAGTTGCCGTATAAAGTTACTTCCGGTTCCGGGTACTACCGGATTATTTCGGTAAAAAATAAATTCATCAGTGGATTCCTTGGGCTCACTTTGGTAATAAAATTTTTTGTTCCAGTCACATTCGACCAAGCATTGTCGAAATAAACGGCTGGTACGGGTGATCTGAGACACCCTGTATAGAGAATCAAAAACGCTTTACCAACGCTTTACAAAATTTTATCAGTAACACAAGCAATGGGGTGGAATTTATTAATAAAATTTACAAACATAAAAAAGAACTATCTATGTACATTTAAAAAAAATGTTCAAAATTTCGCCCCTGCGTGTTCAATGCACAGTCGACACCGCTGCAATAAAGAACAACGACCGCGTCCAAAAAGAGCGGGCATGTGTCTAACTGTTCGACGCGCTTCGGTTACACGTGGCAATAGTCCCTCAAGTGCTCTGACTAGAGTTTCGTACACCATAGTTTTAAGATGACCCCATTAAAAAATAACCAGGGGATTCAGATCTGGGGAGCGGGCCCGGCCATTGTACATAGAATGGGTCTTTGTTGATAACCTCTACCATGTTTTGCGAGAGAATTTTCTTCAGCCCACAAGTGCATGTTATGGCTATCGAACATTCCTTCCCTTCCAAACGCAGCCTCATCGGTAAAAAGTATTAACTCTGGAAACTGTTCATCCTGTTGTGTGCTGTTCAAGAACCACCTATAATACTATACTCAGTGCCTGGACTTTGTACATTCTAAAAGGGTGCAAGATCTGTTCGCGAAGAACTCCCACACTGTTGAAGCAAAGTTCAAACACTAGTTCTCGGATTATAAGCAACAGCATAAAATACATTTTCCTCTAATGTCACAGTTCGAACCATTCTATCACGTCCTGTATCTGTCATAGAGCTCTCAAATTTTACACGTTCTCGAAAACGTTGATGATTTGCTGCAAAAGTTGTATGAAGAGGCTGCAGCCTATTCGGAGAATGTTCACCATAAATCCTTGCAGCTGCGCGGTTGTTGCCGTTAGCAGCACCATAAGCTAAATGCATATCTGCTAGTTCTTCGAAAGAATACATTTTTTAAACAATATTGCAGTGTTTCCCAAAGTGGGGTACGCGAATGGTTTGAAAGAGGTACGAAACGATGTTTCAAAATATTCTTTTTTTTTGTGTATATAAGATAAAAATAGCATATTGTGCAACTAGGGCGGTTAGTTGTCAATTGCCTCACGAACGAAGTGAGAGCTCTCGTTTTTCGCAATTCACCGCAAGAGTTGCACGAGATACCGCACGAGTTGCAGATATTTTTTATTACTCATACGAGGGGACGTATCTTACATGATTGGGGTCCAGGGACCATAAAAAAAAAATGAAGAATTTGATTTTTCAATTGTCACCGGAGACAATTGAAAAATCTAATTGGCAGTAGTGTGAATTCGTCATAAGAACTCTCCACAATCTCCGGTTTCACCATAGAATTTATACTCATTTTTAAACGTTTTCTTTAATTTTTATTTTGAAATGAAAAAAAAAATGTAACTTTCACGTCTCTTTTTTAATATTAAGGTTTTGATTGTGTTTATTTTATTTAATCAATTGTTTTTATGTAACTTATCGATTTTTATTGAATATTAGCGTGCGCGAAGCATAATTTGACAAACGGTCATTTGTCGCACCCAAAAACGGGCGCCATAATAGTGCTTATCCCGCATGATTAATAAAAATAACAAATTTTAAATTACATAAAAAAATAGTGCATCATACATTCCTTTTTATAAAGTGTTTGAAATCTAAAAATAATTCAGCTTCATCATCTTTGATAATTAATTAATACAATACAACCAATAGATTATTCTACTAACTGCTCACGATAAACTGATTGCAGGCAGATTGTTTCTACGTATATAAAAACCAGTGAGAGACAAAGTGAACTCATCAAGAATAACATTTTTCCTAAGAGTTGTAATAATTTTGATGCGATTTTACCATAAAAAGTCACGTTTAATTCCTTGGATGCGGATCAATAAATCAGTGGTTTATTCACTAATGAAATAAAAAAATTATTTCGCTAGTGAAATAAAAGTATCCATAACAACACATCAAAATAAATCACTTGTGGGCTCCGTAAACACAACCCTAAATGTTGACTTCGCTGATGTTCTTTTTTGATCCCCTATTATAAAACTTATTACACATTTTTTTGTATAAATGTCTTGATTTCCGCGGGAGTAATCTTTCCGCAATTGCGTCACCATTTAACAATTCTTAGGATGTATCCATTTATGATTGATAAAACACAAATTAATTAAACACTAAACAAGATTTTGACGTACGAATCAACAATTTTCTTGTTGTCATGACAACAATACAATAATGGGCGGACGACTTCGATGCTTCTCTTAAAAAAAAACAAAATTGAACTTTTCTTTGAATTTAACTTGTTAAATGAAAAGCAAAATTAATTAAAAGTCTGTATGCACTAGCGAATAAAATTAAACTTTAACTCGCGAATTTAAATCTCGTTAAACCTTAATTTTATCCGCTTGTATAATAAATAACTATATTTTTATCTTTGAAACCACAATCTGGAGACTGTATATTACGTAAAAAAGACAAGTGCAGTTGTTATTTTCAATAACATATCTCAGAAATTTTCTACGAAGTGTTAAAAAATATTTTAAAGTGTTTCCCAAACTTTTTATCCACGTGTACCCCCGTGGATAGAAAGTTTGGGAAACACTGCACTATTGGGTAGTTTTATGAGCACAACATTGTTCAATAAACTAAAAGTTGACATATGATTTTCTTTTGCTTTTGCTTTATTTTTTTATTTTTTAAATTAAGTATAAAAAATAAATAAAGCAATATTATACTTCAAGATAGTCAAATACAGCAATAACATATGACTTTCGTATAATTTTTTATTCGAGAAACTTGCCAACTATGCCTCTTTGACCCCATATGTATTAAGAGTTGTATGCTTCATCAGCCCTAAAAGTTTGTCGGTGCAGTTCTGACATACCCTGTATATTAATAATTATAGTCATAAATACTTATTAAAATAGAGGGTTACTATAAAAGAAATAGACACTTTTGGTATTGTATAAATTCAAAGTTATTTGTGATATTTACATGCATTTTGCGCTGTCAGATTAAGGAACTGTAGAAATTTCGATAGTACAGATTGTAGTACTGAGTAAGCATAATAGCTAGGATGGCAGCAAACTCAACTAAGAAAGCATATTCCGTGCTTGAATTTGCCAAAACGAACTCCGTAACTGTTGTCCAACAACATTTTCAAACACGTTTTGGAAAATCAGCACCTACTAGACCAGGGGTTCCCAAAGTTTCTCTTAGGCGGGCCAATTTAATATTACCAAATTTTTTGGCGGACCAAAAAAAAACGGAATAAAATCAAAACAATAACCACTGTACAATAACCACAATATTTTTTTTGTTTTAAATACATTTAACTATTTCTTATTTGTTATTTGTATAGAAAAAGGTTTTTCGCAAATATATGTGTTCTCAAATGATGGAAACATTTGTTGAGCATGTTTTCGTATTTTGGAATTCACGCATGATAATGCTTTATAAAAATCAATTAAGGAATTGTTCCGATAAGAATTCTTAACATCGATATTTTCCTGTAATTGTATCAATTCAAATTGCATGTCTTAAATGATTAACAGATCCGTATCTATATGAGACTACTATATTATATTTCTGTACAAATGTGTAATAACTAGACTAGACATACTGAAATAATTTTTTAAGTATTAATTTTAAAACAATATTTTATTAATACAAACGCTTAAGATTAAAGGTCTTTAAGATTTTTTTTTAAATATTAAAATATTATTATTATATCTTATTTGTAATATTTATTATTTATTTTACTATTTACTTATTTATTTTTTAATAAAAATATAATATATCGTATCGATATCGCGGGCCGCATTCACGGGTTTTGCGGGCCGCAATTGGCCAGCGGGCCGTACTTTGGGAACCCCTCTACTAGACAGTCGATCTACCATTGGTACCATAAATTTGAAACGACAGGGTGTTTAGTAAAGGCAAAAGTCAGGGAAGACCTCGTATGTCAGAAGAAACAGTGGAAGGTGTTCGTGTTGTTTACCAACGAAGTCCACAAAAGTCGACAACACGTGCAAGTTCAGAACTACAAATTCCGCAACCAACAGTATGGAATGAAATGCTGCAACTTAATGAGGAAGATGAGTTTTGCGAGCGGATAATTTTCAGTGACGAGTCAACGATCCACATAAGTGGCAAGGTGAACACAACGTGAAACAAAAGTGAATGTGTTCTGTGCTGTATCTCGCACAAAGGTGTATGGACCCCTTATGAACGGGAGCTACATATCATCAAATGCTTATTAATTGGTAGATGCCTCAACTACATGAGGACGGGGGGAACTTTATCTTCCAACAAGATGGAGCGCCTCCTCACTGGCACCGTGTCGTTAGAAATTATCTGGACGAAACACTTCCACAGCGCTGGATAGGCCGTGCAACAGCCGACAACCTCGTTCTCGTACGGTGGCCACCAAGGAACAACGACCTCTTACCCCGTGCGATTTTTTTCTATGGGGATTTGTGAAAGGCTTGGTTTACGTCCCTCCGCTTCCTAATGAGTTAAAACAACGCAACACGCGAGCTGTGGAAAGTGTCAATGCAGATATGTTACACCGGGTTGAGCCCATCACAGGAGGAGCCCATATTGAGCACCTATGAGTTCCCAAAGTAAACTTTATGAGTTCCCAAAGTTAACTTTTTTAGAATCACTTTGTAAAATAGTTTAAACGAATTCATAATAACGTTATTAGTTTTGGATTAATAAAACATTGAAAGTGCCTATTTCTTTTGTAATAACCCTGTATATAGTAATATAATTTTAAGACGTGTAAAACAAGCCATATATCGTTTTTTATAAGATCTGATCTGACTAAAAAGTTTACATTTGGCATACCTCCGATTATATATACTAGGTGTTTATGATACCGCGACCGGGCAGGGCCCGGATTTGTTACAAACTTCGATAATTAAAGAGTTGTTCAAAGCCGTAACTGATAAATTCCTGCCAACAATAAGCAATGTATACAGGAAATGCAATTTTCCAGCAGTATGAAAAGAGGCGACTGGTTCTAATAGAGAAACCCTCAAAAACCGGAGAAGAACCCAAATACAGGCATTACAGACCCATTTTCCGTCTTAACGCACTGGATAAAATCTATGAGCAACTAATTACTGGGAGATTGTGATTGGAGATAGAGGCTAAATTAGAGGATAATCGATTCGGTTTTAGGAGGGGCAGATCAATGGTAGAGGCTATGAACGAGATAATAAAAGCGGTCAGAGCTACCAAAAACTATGCAACGAAGAACAGCTGACTCTTCACATTAGAGACCATCGACATCCAGAATCTTTTAACTCAGTCTCATAGCACTAGCTGATACTAGACTAATAAGAATGAAAATAAGCAACATCCTCAGAAAAACATTAGCTAATTGCCTACAGAATAGGAGAATTTATATAGGTAACTAAGTGGAATTAATGTTGTCTTGTGGGGTACCGCAGGTGTAAATACTCGGCCCATTACTGTGGAACGTGTATGAATAGGAAGCAGAAGTGATAGCTCTGACAGACTGTGCTATTGGACTCATTATTAACACGATCACGAAAATGAAGTTAAAAGTGTGGGTGGATACGCGGTAGAATAGATATATCACTCACAGTTTGCAGAGGAATTTATTTACATGGACGATATAAATACAAATGTACATGAGATACAAACACTGTTGAGGGAATGAGTGGAGCTGGACTCTCTGAACTGGACTTGAGTGGTCTGGTTGACTGACTGCTGGTTGAGTCTGGTTGAACTGGCTGAGTCTGGTTGAACTGAATATAACTCGGCTATATAACGAGGTAGGAGAGTTGACTTTAGAAAACACTATCGAGAAAATGCTAAATAGTGAAGTGGAATGAACGCACATACATACAAGTACACAAAGAAGATCCTAACAATACTAGAAGCGGAAGAAAGAACTGCCCGGAAGATCCCAAGCTTTAATACCTAGAAGGAGAGAAAAGCTCATTTGGGGAATTCACCCTGAAGATAATGATTCTGGGGTGGAAAAAAAACAGCATCGCCAAATGGCCTAGGTTTAGCAGATGAGAGCTCCGCACTCAGACTATTAGAGCTTCCCCCAGCCACAATTTAAAAAATGATGTTTACGCTATAGGTGTCCAAAATGAGCACTGCTATTTTAAATTTGCCGTCGTTTTTTTGTCGAAAAAATAGAGTAAATATATTCATCTACGACCACAATTGTAAATGCCCATTATTGTACAGTTCGTGGACTATGTAAATATATCATACCACACACATATGTAACAATCCGCGATTAATGTTATGTAATAATTCAAAATCACCCTTGCTTGTTTGGTTTACGACTCGTTGATTGGTTGAGAGCTGCACGTTGATATTATTTTTAAATGTAGTACTCCGTGATTTCCAAACAATCATTAAACGTTACATCATTCACATAGAAGCTGTCACTCATTTCGTTTTTTCACGTTTAAATCTAACGAAAACTCCAAATAAGTACTAAATAAAAAGGTAAGTAACCATTAACCATGTAAACATTATGAATGTATTTCTTTTCATTTCTATCAAGTTAAATAAGGTCGAAGGTGTTACATCAAACAAATTTTTCTTATTAAACAGAAACAATTTAGTGTGGTCGTGGATAAAGTGTAGTACATAATTCGAGTTGTAAAGAAATTACGTACTCGCGGAACTACACGTTCGCCGCTACGCGGGTCGCGCGTAAATGTTCCGCTCGTACGCAATATGCTTCTTACAACTCTCATTACGTAATATACTATTGTTTTTTGTCATTAGTAAACATTACGGTTCAATTTTGGAAAGGTACATAATCAAATCAACGCGCAGAAATTCAAAAAAAATCTCTTAAAATATGGACAAAATTTTTCGGAGACTATTCGTAACTGCTGTACTTTTTCTCTTACTTTTAATCATCACAATTCACATTTGGTGAAATTAATCAATAAATTTGAGACGAAATGGAAATTCAAATTTAAATTTCAACTCGTATTTTATGATATGTTTTAAATAATATTCGATAAATTGAGCAGATCGACAACCTCCAATTCTTAAGAGCGAGATAAATGCGTCGATTACATTTTGCACTTAAAACAATAATAATTTTATTCAAGACATATGTTTCTAGCTTGGATTACATTGAAATTTAGTTACTACTCTAACTATATGAAGCAAAAATATAATTCATATTTCTATATAATTTTATCTAAGGATTATGCAGATGCCTCTGTTATTATATAAGCATTGACCGATATTGTAAATTTATAGTCTCCCTACTTATAATATATTATTTCATGTGAACGTGATTGAGATCAGGTTGGTATAACAAGTTTTTACCTTCTGCTTAAATGACAAATTGAGCAATGCGTTTCGTTTGTCAATTAACGTGTTAATTACAGTGTACACAAAAACGTACTGGTATGCATTGTGACATGTATGCATTGCAAGAATAAATAAATTTTACTAGACAGGCGAGATGAAGCTGATATTTCCTCGAGACAAAAACCATTTCTATCGCAAAAATTTTAAAATCAGCAGAGTGATTTTCCTACAGTACAGTACAGTGCATCAAAATAAACCGTACCGAAAATGAAAATTGTATTTACTCTGTATTGTATATAATTTGAATGTTTTTTCTTTTAAAATGTGAAATTTAAGAAGCTTCATAACGATTTTGCAGATTATCAAATATATTTATATAGAGCGTAAGAGCTCGTTTTAGTTGCTGAAAATAAGTTGTTATCTTTAGTCACAGTTCTCTAATATTTGCTGGTGGATATTCTGATGTAAATACTAACATGCTAAAGGATTGTTCCAACTGTTTGGATAAATAGCAAAGATAAAGCTTAGAATTTTGGAATCAGGTGGCGTCAGATTAGGTGAATGAGAGAGGTACTGAAAATCATAGCCAGTAGTCTGAATTTGACATACTGTTGAAATCATTGCCTGTGCACGTGCATATTTCGAAAGCGGCTAAAGTTTCTTAGACCTCTCACAAAAGATGCAATCTCTTGTGAATCACAGAAATTTTGAAACCGGTTGTTAGGCCGTATTTCCAAACTTGACGTGATTTCTCAGTTGGATAACACACATCAATTTAATCGTTTAAGAGAATATATTGAAAGCATAGAATTCTAATTATAATATATTTATTTAAACAATAATAGCTGAGAAAGCTAATGAATTTTCATTAATTCACAAAATCTAATACGTCTTTGTTAAGGCCGTAAATTAAAGCAATTTCAAGTTTTTACAGTTTCAAATTCGTAAGGCCGCTGCTACTATTTGAAACTTAAATTTTTAAAGTGTACTTTTCTCCGTGTACTTGTCATTTTACATTTAAAACTGAAACTTCTTATTGGAAGACCCTTTATAATATTTTTACAAAATTAGTAGTAAAAAACATGGTGATTTTATCAAATTAGAGTTGACCCTTCTTCTTTAAAGGTCAAGTTAAATTACATCGACACTAGTTGTGATTAGATTGACTCATATCTTTGAATTATTAACTATTCTCAAATTTAACAAATTTTGTCTTTAAATTTTCTTTTAAAATTAGAAGCAATTCCTCCAAATATTGATTTCTCGAAAATCTGCTTTGAATCTACAATGTAGCTTGGTTAATGTGGTGCATTGTTACAAACTTGTTTCGTAAATTTTACACTTGTAAAACAGTTTGGACACTCCAGGTATAAACTGCATATATTAGATTTATTTTGACTGCATTTTAGATAATCCAGCACAAATTATCAGATGTTTAATATTACAACGTTCCTAAATTAGTTTCTGTTTAATTTATATATATATATATATATATATATATATATATATATATATATATATATATATATATATATATATATATATATATATGTTTTATCTAGACTACAGTTTAGATAATCCAGTACAAATCATCCGATATTTAATATGGCTTTGGAATTTAATATTAGAAGAATAGCTATAAATGAAATAATAATAATAAAAGAAAAACAAACGGAAACTAGAAAATCGAAGTATCAGAGTCCAGTGATATTATATCCTAAAAATAGAGTTGATTGATTAATTTGCAAACGTAAACAAGTCTTCTAATATTTTAATAACATTTTTTTTTCTTGTTATTAAGATAATTAAATTATTTGGACTATGTGTCAAACGTTATCATGTTTATTTAATTTAGAGTTTTTTGAACCAGTATCATCTATTTACACTTTAGTTTTGAATTTTGCTGCAATATTTACGGCAAGTAAATATTTTCTAGAAATTAATTACAAAAAACATTAAATAGCATTCACGTTACAGTTTGCTTTTATTGTCTATTTTATTGTCTATTATCATTATACCTCATTTAACCTTATCTTGCTGGTGTTTTGTATTTAGTCATTGTATAGTCATCCATATAGACAACACTATGTAGTCATCCAAGTAGATTTGCAAATATTAGTTAATCATCACAAGTTATTTCATTTATCTACCAAATGGTTGTTGTTAGCAATTCCAAAAATATTTTTATTCAATTTTGCCTTATAAAGTTATGTTTAATTCTTTGGATACGGATCAGTAAAACAGTGGTTAATTCACTAGTGAAATAAAAATATTATTTCACTAGTGAAATAAAAGTATCCGCGGCAACGTATCAAAATAACTTACTTAAGGGCTCCGTAAAAATAAACCTACATGTTGACTTCTGTGATGTTCCTTTTTGAAGGCCTTTCACCAAATTATACATTTTTTGTGTATAAATCTCTTAATTTCTGCGGGAGTAATCTTTCCGCAATTTCGTTATTATCTAACAATAACTGTTCGGATGTATCCATTTATGGTTAATAAAACACAAATTAACTAAACACAATATTCTAGTCGTACGAAAGTAATTTTGACATACGAATCAATCGTTGTCATGACAACAAAACAATTATGGGCAGACACTTCTCGTACAAAAAATACAGAAAATGGAATTTTTCTCTGAATTTAATTTATTAAAACAAAAACAAAATTGAATAAAAGTTTGTATTACATTCGCGTATAAAATTAAGGTTTAACACGCGAATTTAAATTTTCTCGCGTTGACACGAAGATTTAACAATCCGCTCGTTAAAGTTTATGCGCTTATATTATAAATAACTATTTTCTATGTCTGCTAGTTTTATACTATTTTGATAGGGTTAGCAGATATTCTAATTTTGTTAAGTATTTAGACCATTTTTTCATGAAACTAGGACTATTTAGGGTACTTACGAATTAACGCCACCACCGCTATATAATGGATCGACAGTTCGCGCTGCCGCGCGTATGTTGTGTTGATTTATCTGTCCGCTTCGCGGCGGGCAACCTAATCTAACCCGGGTTAAAAAATAAAGTATTGTGAGTTTTAAAAATGTTTTAATTTTAAATAAAATGTGTTATTTTATGATTTATCATAAAAATTTTAGGTGTCCATTGGCGGCATTTAAAAATATAGCGGTGGTGGCGTTAATACGTAAGCACCCTATATAGTTTTGAACTATATAAAACTTGGACTATATATCAAAACATTTATTACGTTAATTTTAAATATCAATATTTATGATATCTCTATATATGTTAATTTAGAACAAATTAGATTTTAATATAACACTAAGCAAAATAAAATTTGCAATTATTGCCCGCTCCACACTCTCGCGGAGTAACTTCGGCGAGGATCCTCGCCGAAGTTGTTCGAGGCGAGGAACTAGACAGAGGAGGCACTTTCGCCTTACTTCGCGAGAACCTCAGTGCCATGACTGACACCGAACAGGTGGTAGCTGCTGCTGCAACTATTTGTGTGTATAATATATAGGAAAGGACGAGTAAACACGAGAGTGTGGACGTGATACTCTCCCTTCCACGTACTCGCGCCTCGTGTCTCTATGACTCGGGTACAAAAAACCGCTTCATGAAGCGAAGTTAGCCAAGGCGAGGCGAAGAAGCACAAGGCGGACCGAGTAGCCTGACCACACTCTCGTTCCTCGCTCAACTCCGTGCTACTTCGCGAGAGTGTGGAGCGGGCATAAAGCAATTTAAAAATAGAATTGTAAAATATTAAATCTAAATCTCGAATAATTCAAACATACATTTAAAACTCGTTTTTTCGACTATAAATTAATATTGTGAGTTTGAATTATTAAGTATTAGCTATACCCCGCGGCTTCGGTAGTGTGGATTTTGGAGTTTTCAGTTAATTCCAAATATTGATTATTTTATGAGTAATATGAAGACTAGTGTTAATATAGACGGTGATTTTTGAATCGATGTAGAAGCGCCATAAACATCTTCGTAGGCCTTTGGACGAGCAGTTAGTAAATGTCTTTTCATACCTGTCGTATTATTGTCTTTTCTGCTAATTATTTTTCTTATTCTAGATTTTTCACATACTAAACATACTGCTTTTCTCTCATCTTTAATTATTTCAAATTAAAAAAGTAATAATTTTGATGTCTTTGATGTATTTTTTATTAAACACTGTTGATTAACTGGTTCAATTTCACTTCACAGCCCTTTCATCTAATATTGGCCTTTTATTAGGGTTATAACTACTAGCACCTTCACTCAACGACAATAAAAAATATCTTCATAAGAAATAAAAATATGTATATAATTATAAAAATATCTCACATAAAAATGACCGTTGCATTTTAGTGCTTGAAAATGTACCTGGCGATAAGAAGGCATAAAATGTTTGTTTACATAAATTTTCTATTTGGTTACTATTACTATCTTCGAATTTCGCTTTGTTTCATCCACATGAAAATGTAGCGATAACAAACCATAAATGTCCGTTTATATAAATAAACCTTCTATTTTGTTGACTATTTAAAATTCATAATAAAAACCAACATAATTTGAAATTGTCTACGACATCTATTTCATATTACGAAATGTAACTTGCGCAGTTCAAATTTATGCAAGAAAATATTACGGCTGCCTGTATTAGAGTCAAAGATGAAGAAGAAGTATGACCGCGATCAGAAACGAGACTCTCGTGTCTCGCGAAACCGACACCACAAACGCTCTCGCTCTCGAGAGATTGAGACCACATACGGTCTCGTCTCGCTTTTACGAGACGAGACGAAAAAAATATCGTTCTCGTGTGAAGCCCTAGCCGTAACAATTTTCAAATATTTTTACACCTGGCTAACTTCATTTTCAAGGTTTCGTAGATTAAGCGGTTTGAGCTTTGAAATATTCCATTCCATACCATCACAATCTTGGGACATAGAGGATTCATGCCAATTTTTAACACTATCTATAACTATTTGTTCATGTACTTCCTTATTACTATATATTGGCTTCCACAAATAACTTAAGATAGGATCAGCAATAGGGGCAATTCAAACAATAGTACGCCAGTATACAGAGTTATTAAATCATTTCACATCACATCACACATGGGCGTAGCCAAGGGAGGGATTTTGGGGTTCAATTCCCTGCACCCCCACCCCCCAATTATGCAAAATATAACGTAAATATTATATTGAAATAAGGAGGGACGACTCTATTCAAGAGAGCATGGTAGATGAGAAGTTTAGGAACCCTTGTGTGTCAGTTTTAGAAAGGAAATTGGTGCATTTCTGTTATTGTATTTTCTTAAAACCCTCCGGAAACTAAACCCTGGCTACGGCCGTGTCATCACTCATCACATTACGTTCGTAGGTTAAACGGTTTGAGCCGTGCGTTGGCGTTGTGTACCGTGTTGTTTGTTTATCTGTTGCTGGAAGTGCCCAGCCACCTCCGACCTTTTTTTTCAAATGGAAAGGTATGTCAACTGACAACTCGCTTGAAAGATCTCTTCGTAAGGAATACAACACATGATTTATTTCTTGAATGTTTTCAAAGCCCACGTGAAAAAAAAGGAAAACTTTTACTTTTACGTAGGAACATTTTTACGTTGAACACGTTTCGGCGTAAAGCTGTATGTTTTGGAACCACGTTGCTTATTTACTAGTGATAATAATAGTCACCAAAGCAGTCACATGCGCTCGTCCAGTTGTTAAAGTAGTTTCTAAAATGCTGTATTTAACCGAAAATCTCCGTATCGAGATTCCGATGATGATCGGTTATGGCAGTGTTTTTCAACCTTTTTCATGCCGCGACCCGCTTAGTTGGGAAACATATTTCGCGACCCCCTACCCTATCCTGCGCTGTTTCTAGCTTGTATTTTTTATGATCCAATTTTTTTATGATTTAAAATCGAATCATTTTTACTTATTTTTATAATTATATATCGGCTAAATACGTAATTACCTACACATAACAGACAAGCGTGATTAAATCATAGAAAAAACAAAAGAAAGTACTTTTGTATCCCTGCAGTTTGATGAATCTACTGATATTGCGGGTTGTGCGCAGTTTGTAGCTTTTGTGCGTTTTGAATCCAATGAGAGATTGATGGAAGAAATACTGTTTTGTAAAGCTCGGCCTACGAATACAACAGGTCAGTGCTTATATAACATGTACCTTGAAACTACACAAGACTCATATCGATTGGGCGAAGAAATGCATAGCGCTATTTGTAGTGACGGAGCAAAAGCTATAACTCGTTCGAAAAGCGGCTTTATTACCAGACATAAAGCACTGACGCCAAACGATTATTGGATGCCACAGGAATACAATGACGTTTTTATAATAACTATAAAATTAGTAAATTGAAATATCGAAAAGGTCACGAGTCACACTTTTTTGAAATATCACTTTTTTATGTCATTTTATTTATTGAAACGTTTTACATATTCCATGCAAAAAGAGTACATGAGCATACACCACAAGTCCACTTAAAAAGCAATGAAGAGAGACATGAACTTAGCAGGTTATTGATATAAATGATAAATTTTGAATTGGTAAAACCATACAACATTATAGATAATCAGATAAAATTAATAAAGACGGAACAAAGCTTGAATATATAAATATACTCAACCTTTCCGGAACTCTATAATACTAATGAGTCTTTTTAGGACTACCAAAAACAAATCTCTTATTAAATTTGTCTAGTTGTCTACATCTAACCCTAATCAACACATGGGTTTTCAAGTGAGTGATTTACAAAATATTGTTCATGGAAGCAAAGCTGTGCTGATGAGAGATAAATCTCGAAACGCGTCCACAGATGGCTATCCACTTAAGGTATCGGAAAGACATGATCTTAAAAATCAATGTTATTTTTATGGTTTTTGTTGAGTGCCACGAAGGTGGACTGAAAGCTATAGAATAACTGACAAATTTCATAAGAGATTTGTTTTTGGTAGTCCTAAAAAGACTCATTAGTATTATAGAGTTCCGGAAAGGTTGAGTATATTTATATATTCAAGCTTTGTTCCGTTTTTATTAAGTTTATCTGATTATCTATAATGTTGTATGGTTTTACCAATTCAAAATTTATCATTTATATCAATAACCTGCTAAGTTCATGTCTCTCTCACAAAATGTCAAAATTAAAAAACATCTAACCCTAATCAACACATGGGTTTTCAAGTGAGTGATTTACAAAATATTGTTCATGGAAGCAAAGCTGTGCTGATGAGAGATAAATCTCGAAACGCGTCCACAGATGGCTATCCACTCAAGGTATCGGAAAGACATGATCTTAAAAATCAATGTTATTTTTATGGTTTTTGTTGAGTGCCACGAAGGTGGACTGAAAGCTATAGAATAACTGACAAATTTCATACGAGATTTGTTTTTGGTAGTCCTAAAAAGACTCATTAGTATTATAGAGTTCCGGAAAGGTTGAGTTTATTTATATATTCAAGCTTTGTTCCGTCTTTATTAAGTTTAAAATTTTTGGACAAATGCCTTTTTCGAAATGATAACTTGGTCATTTAGAAAAAGGCATAAGTCCAAAAATTTTAATTCAAAATATCTTGATGAAAATTGTTCTTTTTAATAAATAAATATTCCAAAAAGCGTGTATGTTTTTTATTTAACAACCTCTATATTCAGTTTCTTCAGCATCAATGATTTTTTTAACAAAAAACATATTTTTGTTGATTCTGAAAAGTTTTAATTCATTGACTCATGCCCTTTTCGAAATGACGGGTTCAATGCTATTAAAGGAAAATCGTTACAGACACGTTTATTTGGAAACATTTTTGAAGATTTGGTTCACTGCCAAAGCTTTACCACACAGAGGTTAGGTGGTTATTGAAATGCAAAGTACTGACAAGAGTTTTGGAACTTCGAGCTGAACTTTTGGTGTATTTACAGCAGGTCAAGTCCGAATAAACTAAATTTATTTGTGACCCGGAATTCCGTTTGAAACTGGCGTTTCTTTCTGACCTATTCGAGCATTTAAACACTTTGAATAAAAGCCTTCTAGGCAGGGATGAAAATTTCATTACCGCTAAAGACAAAGTCCATGGCTTTACGAAAAAAATAAACCTGTGGTCATCATACATAATGTAAGACAACTTTGATTCGCAATCTTCTACTCAGTCTCTTATTGGAGAAGTGGGATCTGAGATAAACGTCAAATCGGTATATATGATTTTATGTTTATCTGATGGAAATTGTATTGCAGAATTTGAAAGAATTGTGTCATTATTTCTCAGTGGAAGAACTTTCAGAAAACATTGAATTGAAAAATTCACTTTGTTTTTTATCACACTTATATTATGTAAAAATGTTATATAACTTATTATTCACAGTTATATAATTTTCAACACATATCACGACTCGAGTTTCGACGTTTGACGGTCATTTTCAAGTGAAAATCAACTTGAAAATGAGTCAACTTGATTGAGTCAACTTGATGAGTTAACAAAATCAGTCAACTTGAAAATGACCGTCAAACGTCGAAACTCGAGTCGTGATATGTGTTGAAAATTATATAACTGTGAATAATAAGTTATATAACATTTTTATATAAGTGTGGTAAAAAACAAAGTGAATTTTTCAATTCAATGTAAGTCCATTACCACGTAGTAACTGTCGCAACCATCCTATTCATACTTTCAGCAATCACTGGGAAAAGGTGGATCTTAAATCCGTTTTTAAAAGCAGCTACAGGCGCGGCAAGTTTGGGAACCAATCTAAAAGAAAATCTGTTGGAATTATCTGCTGATGGAATGTTTCACTTGGAATTCATGTATATCACTTGGGATAGCTTTTGGCTAAAGAGAAAAACATAATATACCTAATTAACCAGAGAAGCTTTGAAATGTTTGATTCCATTTACCACTTCCTATTTGTGCGAGTTGACGTTTTCGTCGATGGCTCAAATAAAAGGCAAACAGAGAAATCGCCTGAATATAGAAAGCGAAAGTGATTTAGTTCTATGTGTAGCAAAAACGGATTCACGATGGGAAAAATTGATTAACACGAAACAGGCCCAACCATCACATTAATGTAAATGTGTGCCTATTCCTCTTAATATTCATGATTCATGCATTAATAATTTGTGTTCAACCAAATGTTTAATAGACCTTTTCATAGTTGAATTTTTTTTGTGCGCATGTATCAATTTCCGCATTGTTATACGTCAAGAAATGCCCGAGCTTTTTGACTTATAACTAAATATATGCCCGAAACTTTCATATTCCCGAAAAAAGGCCTTTACTTAGCCTTTTCTTAATAAATATAACAATTTGAAATAGAATAATTTTAGTTTTTTTTTTACTTTGAATGCCTCTTTAAGGTAGTTATCTCGTAAAACGGCTTTGTTTGGAAATTCAACTATACTTCCACTATTCACTCAATATAAAACGATATTTTTGTCTACTACTGACACGAATGAACTACCTTAAGGGCTCTCTATTTTTAATTTTAAAAGTACTGCGATCCTTTTAAAGAGCCTTCGCGACCCCCTTAAAAAGTCTTCGCGACCCCCACGTTGAAAAACACTGGGTTATGGTAACAGAAGACGAAGAGTCAGCTTGAGGTTGCTCAGTTATTTCGAGGATACGAGGAACAGTTTCCGGATATACCACCCATTAGCCAAGGTACCATAAGCAAAATTGAGACACAATACAACAATTTGGGTAATGTCAGGGTTGTGCCCAGATAGCGAAATCCCACTGATAATGCAGATACCAGGCTAAACGTATTATTAACTCAAGAAAATCCGGTGATTCCAGCCAGTCAAATGGCCCGTGACAACGAGATTAGTCATACTACTGTCCTGAAAATTCTTAGATCATCCAAGCTGCATCCTTATAAGATGCAGGCACTCCAAGAATTAACGGAGGATGACCGCCGAATCGAATTTTGCGAGCAAATGATGAACCTGATTGACAATAACCAGATTTCATTAGCATCAATTCTTTTTTCCGACGAAAGAACTTTTACCTTACATGGTGATGTTAATCGTAAAAATTGTCTTTATTAACGGGTACTTTATTAGTATGTAAAATTAACGTTATGTAACGTAACGTGTTTCGTTTTTTTTTTTGCAAAAATCGCCTTTATCGAAGTTACGAATTTTATTGCAGTTAAAGTTTCCAAACTATAAATTTTATAACATAAAGAATGAATAAAAATTAAAAATTGCCCTTATACTTGAACAATTAGACAATGAATTTTCAAGTAAATATTATTTACTGATAACCGCATAGAATTTTCGCTTGTTAGCTAAATGTGATTTAGTAAAACACATCATATTTTCTACCATCATTAATTAGACAAACTTCGCTAAAATAGATAGTTAGGGCCAGATTAAAGGATCTCACAGACCAGAGCGGAGGTTTCGCTACCGCCATCGGTGCGTTATCGCGGCGGACCGACTGACACGGCGGCTTATGTACATGTTTAGATCAAAAAACGCGATTTCCGTCATAGTCGCGATAGTGCAGCGTTGCACGACATGGAGGCTGCATGCGCGGTTAGTTTTGCTGCCGCTGTATTGTGAAATGGTGATCTATTTAATCACATTGATTTTATGAACCCATGTTTAATTGTGAAATGAGTTTTTATGTGTTTTAGTTTTAAATAAAAGTTCAAAATAAATTCAAAATAACATATTTCATCTTATGCAATCTATGCTTTAAATAACATAGCTTCTTGCACTGAGAACATCATGACTGCTATATACACGTAAAAATCGCGTTTTAATGTGGGCATTGCCATTTCGCTGCCGCGCCGCTAGTGATTTTTTCGTTGCGGAAATTTGGCGACGCATTCGCTTCGCGCCGGTCTGAAGGAGCCTTAAAAAAGGACCAGATCCGCCTCGCGGCAAGTGTTTTGCCAATATCAATCGTCTACTTGCAAAAAGACCTCTAAAACATGAAACTTTAAAGGACCGACAAAAAACTAATTTTGGCTAAATTGCATGCTTTTTTGTTTTCATTGCTCCTTATACAAGCACTTAAATAACTTTGACTATCTAGTATAAAATGACATTAATGAGGCTACAATTAGCCAAGAGGATTATGTTTTTCAATCCGGAAATAAAAACAGACTATCAACGTTTTGCATGGGGATTAGAAATCCCCATAAGAAAATCACGTTAGGACTCAGCTAGGGTTTCTGGTTCGGATATATCCGAACCGCAAAACCGCGGTTTTCCGTGCAAAAACCGAAATCGCATAACCGTCATAAAAAAACCGCGGTTTTCGGTTTTATCTAAAGATAAAGTCCATTGTATTAGTGCTCTCAAACATTGCAAACTGTTGTTGCAAATATAGCAACCATCGATGGTATATGTATTCGAGCAATTTCGAAATCTGCATTTATTCGGAAAGCAATAGCTGGCCGGTTTCCCAACCAAATCTAGCCAAAATGTTCTTCCGGTGTTATGACCTTAACTCAAAAGGAATACAAAGAACGAAAGAAAGAAATGATTTTAAAGTTTCAAGAATTAAAAGCAAATAGACAAAAAAATAGTACTACGCTAGATTAGTGGACTAGTTTGAGCCGAAGCCGAAGATACTAACATTAATATTCATGGAGAAAACAATTTTTATTGCAATTTAGGCTTTCTGCGAATTGAAGGAACTTGTTCTGCAAATAATATCGTAATAAGTGTTAAAAACATTTATATTCATTTAGTATCAGTTTCAGAAATGATATTGTGGGTAACTTGGATTAGAAAGTTGAAGTTCGCGGTGACGACGCGACGCCATTGTCAAAAATTTAGCAATGCGGTTTTTAGTCGCGCTTTACCACAAACTTTCCCTTCACCAAAACATCAAATTTGCTTTGCTATCTGCACAATTGCAAAAACTACAGCGGAAAAATCACCGCGAGTTCCCGAAATTCGATCTAGATTAGCAAGTTGAACCATGCGGTGGCGTCGCGACGCCGCGGTCACAAATTATCGCAACGCAGTTTTCAGTCTCGCTTTCCGACCCCGTTTTGCTCTAACAAAACATCGAATTTGTTGCGGCAGCTGCGTAATTTCTAAAAAACAAATGCAAACAATCGTCGGTAGATCTAACTTTGACGGGCCGTCGCGGCGTTAGTTATCGAGCGATTTCAATGCGGTTTTCAATTTCTGGTCGTAAAAACCTCAAAGTTTGATTGAGTCTGGGATTTTTTGCCGTGGGATTATTATTGAGTAAGATACTACACATGATGATGCACGGGTAATTAAAAAAATGGTACAGATTGTCCTGCTGAACCAAAAATTTGCATTAACAATTCATCTCGCTGTGTACGACACTTTTTACAAGAAATTATCTCGAGTAGAAAACAGCTGCAGCAGTGAAGATGAAGATTTATTTCCTGAAAAATCGCACGAAGAAGATGTGGATAATGAGTATAACGTCGAAGAAGATGCTGAAATTAAAATTAATTTACAATTGTTAAGAAAACTTGTAAATTATTTTCGTTTATCTCCGATAAAATCAGTTTTCTACAACGAACCGTAAAAGCTCTTTTTGAAAAGGAAATTGAAGTAGCAATGGACATCAAGACAAACAAGGTGGTCTTCTATTGAACCATTATAAGAAAAATGTATTCTTCTAAAAGTCGTAATATTACATATTCTAACAGATTTTAATTCAGTGCATTTAATTGAAAATTTTAATTTATTGTTATTTGTTATGAAACTTTATCTCCAGTAAGCGCAGCAGTAACAACATTAAGCAGCAATGATTCTAACATATTTTAGGCATAAGGTGTAATAGGATTCTTGGAAGAGAAATTAATTGGTTCTGATATAAGCAAAGCTTCAATGAAAAATATCATGGAAGATTTGAAGACCCGTGAAAATCTGGAATTATCAGAATTGGCTAGATGCTTACTAAATCCTTCGAAAGTTCCAACAAAGTCTGTTTTAATATTGGCGGAAAACATTTTTGAACGACTTTATCCAGACAACAATAAGGTTGAAGTCGAAGGTGAATGTTCGCCAAATTCAGAAGAATTAGAAGAAGTGACCAATTAAAACTATTCCTTGCAAACGAAGTACAAAAAGCTATTCAAGAAGAAGTAAATAAAAATACTTATGCATCTGCAAACAAATCGCTATCCTAATTCTATGAAATAGAAGCTTGCTAAATATAAAAGAACTTCTGAGAGAAAAAAAAGATTAAATATTTTGTTTCAAGTACACAATTAAAATTTAAATACAAGTACAAAAAGTCTACAACTGAAGCTACATCCACCTACTCCGAAAGATCATTTTCCCTTAGCGGCAACTTTTGTACAAAACTAAGATCTCGTTTAAATATCAGGCACTACCACCAAAAGTTCTTAAAATCGAACTCGAAACCGAAACCGCGGTTTTAATTTTCAAAAACCGAAAACCGCGGTTTTGAAAAAGTGCCGATATTCAGAAACCCTAGACTCACAATCTGCGTTTATTTCAAGATCGGCAACGTGATGAACACTGATATATCAAAACCTTAATTTTTAAAGACTTACGTCCTTTTACAAGTAGGTCATCGATATGTGCTATATACCAACTAAATATTTAACGAATTCATAGAGCCGCGGAGACAATTTTTAAATTTCAAGACAATGTTCAGTAGTACACAAAGTTTGAGAAAATTTTTAATTTTTTTAATAAATTTATTAAAAAAAAATTTTTTGTAAATTTTTTTTTAATTCGACTGCAGTAGTCCAGACATAACGAATAAATGTACATAATAAAATGTAGACATAATATAAAACAAAATAAATAATACAGAATTCGAATATTCTGTTTTAAAAGTAGTCTATAAACGTCTAGTCATGCCTATTTTAATAAACTACTCATGAAATATGTACTATAATAATAGTCATATAGATTAGTCATTCTTATTGTTGGAATAATGTTTGAGACAATATTTGGCAAATAAGACAAATTTCAAAGACAAAAATGATATATTTTATCTGATATACTCCCTGAAGATGGTTATTTTTTAATTCAAATTTAATAAAGCCGAAACTAGTTGGAAGAAATATTTGTATTCTATTCTTCTTGGAGTAAATATGAATTATAATAGACAAAATCAAAAATAAGTTAAAATAAGTATTTTTGGATCGAAATTCCTTTACGCGGGCCTCGGTAAATATACAGATTTTATTTCGAATTACATTCAGAGTTAAAATATGCGTGCGGAATCTCGTTCCTCCCCCGTCAGGAGGAAGGAACGAGGTTAGCGAGGGGTTTACTGGTAGTACTGATGTCCTGGAATGCTGTCTTATTTTCTAAATAAATTTAGTGCAATAATGATCAAGCAGCGTTATCGTTCATCCAGATATATACCAGCGCAAGCCTGACAAGAAAATCAATATCGTGTGCTGGCTTAAAATATATAAAAGATATAACTATATTTACAACAATTTTCGTAAAAACAAAATTGCTTTTGCTTGTCTCAATATTGCTTGTTTTAAATGTCAAACAATAGAGAAAAGTTTATTATAGAAAAGAAAAATGTAATTGGAAACTTTTTGAGAAATTTGTAATATTAAACATCTGTTTGTCAACACGTTGACTGCCAACTACGAGATAACTAACAATTATATATACTATGAGATAACTCACATCGTGGCAGTCAACGTTAAATAAATGAATGCATATAATATAGAAGAGAGAAAGGAGTTACACCGGCAGAAGATGCGACAATACTTGGCAAAGATAAAAGCCCAACAGTTGAACAAGCGTGGTTCAAAGTAGGCCCATTCGAAACAACACGAAGAAGAATGCATATAATATTTGCACATAATGTAGGATGGATGGGGTGACAATCCCAAATATTAAAAATTCCAAGCTAACAACTTGGGTACTATCTTGGACAGTGGCTTGTCTGTCCTAGTCTTGTATGTACTAGTCTTCTCTGTCCTAGTCTTGTATATCCCAGTCCTGTCTATCCTAGTGTTGTCTGTCCTAGTCATGTCTGTTCTAGTCTTGTATGTTCTAGTCTTGTCTGTATAGTCTTGTCCGTCTAGTCTTGTCCGTCTATCCTTGTGTATCTAGTCTTGTCTTGTCTGAAACAAATTCAAGTTGAAACAACTTCATGTTGCGAAAAATTCATGTTGCGACTTCTTATTGCGACAACTATATGTGGAAACAACTTCATATTGCGGCTTTGTATTGCGACAACTTTAAGTTGCAACCACTTTATATTGAACTTGAATTAGATTACTAACTTATATTAATTAGGTGGGCCATGGAAAACACAATCTAATCCGTCTAGTCTAATTCAGTTAGCATTGTAGAAGAATTCATTAAATTAAGTACATTTTAATCTAGTAGATTACATAGACAAGGCAAGAAAGAGACAAGACTAGATACAGACAAGAAGGAGACAAGTCTGGATAAGATTGGACAGGATTCAACAAGACTGGATAAGACTAGACAAGACTAGAAAATAAATATATGCTATCTTAGCTTTGCTAAGAATAATTCCAGAGATTTCTTTGGAACCTTTAAGCAGGCACTCAGAAAATACGCTCCGCCAAGCCTCCACCTCCACTTCAGAGACTCACAAGGCAAACTGGCTTATAACGACAAGGAAAACTGCCACCGTTTGCCTCAGTACTTTAAAAATCTACTCAACTGTGGCCCACCCAGCGCAGACTTCGACTGTAAACAAACCACACCAAACCCGGACTCGCTTCCCCCTTCATTGGAAGAAGTTGGCCAGATCATTCAACTTCTTAAGAATAATAAGGCAGTTGGAGAGGACTCTATCATTGCTGAATTGTGGAAAGGTGCTGGAAACAATGCCGTGCGCAAGCTAACCGAGATCATCCAGGACATCTGGGAAACAGAGAAATTACCACCCGATTGTGTCTGGAAATCTGCTCTGATCCATCCGCTTCACAAAAAGGGAGATTTTACGAATCTAAACAACTACCGTGGAATCTCTCTCGTTCCGGTAACATACAAGATTCTCTCGAAGGCGTTACAAACAAGGGCAGAAAATCAGTTGGATAGTTAACTGGGAGAATACCAGGGGAACAAATCAGATTAAACAGATCCTCAATCTTAAAACTGTACTTGCATACTCCAAGATGAGAAACCACAAGGTGGTCGTCACCTTTGTTGATTTTAGAAAGGCCTACAATTCCATTGATAGAGAAACACTTAACAGTGTACTCCAGGAACTAGCACTAGACAACAAAACCCGCGGACTAATCCTAGAAACTTTGACCAACACCCATTCCAAGGTTAAATTTAGAGGCGAGATTTCAGAAAGCTTCGAAATAAAAACTGGAGTGAGACAAGGAGATGGACTTTCCCCACTTCGCTTCAACTGTGTCCTTGAAAAGGTTATGAGAGAATGGTGCAAGGAACTGGACAATTTGGATGCTCAGAGTGGTATCTGCCTGGGACGTAAGAACGATGGACTTGTTGTAGACTGCCTGGCCTTTGCAGATGACAAGGCACTGTTTGCTGATTCTCTTGAGATGGCAACAATGCAGGTAAACTACCTCAGAAAACAGGCTGCCAAAGTGGATCTTCAAGTGTCGCTGGAGAAAACAGAAATCTTCACCAACATCAGAGAAGCAAACAGAGAGATGTTACTAGAGCAGGGAAACATCAAGAGGACTGAGAAATTTAAGTATCTCGGCGAATGGATTGAACCCAACTTATCAGAAAGAGCATCATTATCCAAGAGAGTCAGCAAGTTAGAACTAGCCTATCGGCTGACTAAGAACACTAACAATAAGAAATACCTGTCACGCAACCTGAAACTTAAACACTACACACCAGTCTTACGACCAGAAGCCCTGTATGCCATGGAGTGTCTTTCCTGGAACCGCAGGGGTCTAATAGAGAAATTGGAAATCAGAGAGAGGAGAATCCTCAGGGAGATCCTAGGCCCTGTAAAGGAAGATGGGGAATTCCGAAGACGGCATAACTCTGAGCTCTACGAACATATTGAGATGCTCTCTGACTGTGCAAGGAAAAGAAGGGTAGCTTTCTATGGCCACGTTGCAAGATTGCCTCCAAACCGACTAACTAACCGTCTGTTCACCTTCTGTCAAAACAAGAAGCTTCGTACCACTTGGTTGACAGAGACCGAGAAGGATATTAAAGAACTGGGAATAACAGATCTCAAAAACAGACAGTCTGTGAGACGCACCCTGAAGAAAATCCGTGGATTTCAGGAAAAAACTCGAAGGAAAGGTACCCCCTGGACAGAAGAGAGAAAGGAGTTACACCGGCAGAAGATGCGACAATACTGTCATACCCAACAGTTGAACAAGCGTGGTCCAAAGTAGGCCTATTCGAAAGAAGAAGAAGATATGGCTATCCGCATAGTGTACAATCATTTTTTTGGATTTTTTTAAATATTCATCTTTCCAACGATAAGACCCTAGGTGCAGGGGTGAGTCCCGAATCTTTCACCCGGGGTAACGCAAAGCTCCAATGAGAGTGTATATATTTATTAATCTCTTTGTTATGTTTAAAAAAGCCACAATGAATTCATGAAGTCAGTAGACTGCTATAGCAGTCCATGTCATCTGGCCGTCAACTCAATTGGACTACTATAACAGTCCATAGCACCTGTACGTCAAATCAATTGAACTGTCTATAGCAGTCCATAGCAGCGAAAGGGTTTTAATAATGTATTCATTATTGTAGTAATGCTTTTTAAAAACTTAAATTTATAGTAGTTTATGGTACAATGGTGTGAAAAAGGGCTTTTGTGCATGACTTGCCAAGTTTAAAGTGTTATGTTAAAATACGGTTGAATCTAAATAAAAAATAATTGTTTCTAACCGATAAGATTGAAAAATTGTAATTTTGAAAGACAAAATACTTCAAATCACTGACACAATAAAGTTAGAACGTTCAGCGCCTCCGTGGCAAAAATTTGTAACTAGTAGAAACACAGTGACGGAAACACTATTCGGTCGTTGTCCATGTAATCTAGGTTAGCCTAGATTTAATCTAGATTAGGTTATGATTACGTTAAATTAAATTAGACCCAGATAAATCCAGACTGAGAGGCCGACACATCTTGATTAAAAATAAGAAAAAATAATTCAATTTTAATATACGTCAGAAAATGTATTTTCTACTACGTCTATGTTTTCGTTTAGTGTAGCGAGTTGTTGCCATAGTAACAACAAACAGATTCCGCCTTTTGGTCTAGAGTTAGAGCGTTAACTAGCAAATTTGGAGGTCCTGAGCTCTATCCTGGGAGCGAGTGCGAGTGTCGGCCGGATTTGTACCAGAAGAGAAATGTGTTATTAATTGATGCGAATTTATATAATATCTAGGTTTCTGGGCCTATAAAAGTAAAATTTAGGCACAATACAGTAGACATTGCGGCCAAGTCCGCAATGTTTGAAGGGTTAATAAACCGGTATCCACATTGGACCAAACTTAAAAAAAAACAACAAACAGAAATCGTTTAATAATGAAACTCCATTAGATTTACATTCGACATTTACGCATGATTTGGATACTTTTACACACGATTATAATAATGGCATCCTTCACATACAATAATTTACTTATTAATGTGCTGATTTTGGTGTGCGAGTAGAAAAAGTTAATATTATTCAATCAAGTTTTATATGATTCAGAAAATAACGCTGAGCATTTAGTGTACAGAATGCATTGGTCCAGTCCAATCTTTGATCCAATTTTATAGCATTGGTTGAAAATACTATTTTTACAGATGGATAAAAAATCGAAATACAACTGTTGAATTTTGTTAGAAATCCACATGACTTTTAACTGTTTATCCAATTTATCTAATCTCTTGTTTGCAAAATATATTTTTTGTCAACTCCAAATCTATGTAAATTAGATAAGTCTAGACTTGCTCATCTAATATCTTATTTGCTGTATTCTAGTTTTTATGCAACACTTGCTAATATGCTTATGTTAAAATTCTAGATTAAATCATTTCAGTTGTTATTGTACATTCATCATTGTATTCTATTCTACATTTATCTATATTTAAAACATATTATAATAAAAATAGTAAGCTGAAAAATTCATGCCTCATGTACAATATTAAATTAAAAGAAATCCATTAAACCGCCCTTAATTCTACTATTTAAATTAATACAGAAATAACTTACCGAATATTCAATTCACGATTTCCCCCAAAAAGTGGACCAAAACCCAGAAACAACTTATCAATACAAAAAAGAAACAGTTATCGAAAGCAAAAAATAGTGTATGCACGTAAATGCAAAAAATCAATAAAAAATGAAAAACTAGATACTTTTTAAATATGCAAAGGTAAATAAATTCAAATTGGAGAATTCTCTGCAATTATTATAGTCTTATATCTTGAATTTATTTATAAACCGCACGAAATGCACCGGGAAGGTTGAAGAATAGGCAAGCTGACACGACCTACACCTCTGAAAGTTTGACTCGAATTGAATTTTGCATGCGCAGCAGCTCTTGGTTAGGCCAGACGGCATGCAGACAACAATCGCTTTGAAACATTCTTATCGCTCAACATTCCTGGCTCCCTCTTCCCTTATGCTCGTCAATACGAAGTCGCAATGTAAAAATTATTCGAAACAGGGACCGGGAATTCGAATACAACCGAAGTTACGCGAGTTTACTTTTTTACTATGGTTATATGTGGACAATAACCAAGCAATAATTAAAAACTAAATAATATTTAATATAATCTAATAAATTAATTTGATATTCTAGATAAATGATTCTCAACCTTTTTTCGTTAACTTGGAGGCACACTATCAATAAGATAAATTTAAAACTGAACTGCTGAGGGGAATTATAGATTCCCTAAGTATAAAAATGGTTTTTTTAAATTGATTTAAAATCTTAGTTTATTTGAATTTTTGTTGTCAAAATGGTAATTTATTTTTTATATTATTGCCAAATTTTATATTGTTTTTAATAATTTGTAAAAAAAAATTCAATAATTTGTATTTTTTGTGTTGGAAAACCTAATTTTGTTTATAATATTTTGTCAAAATTTTAATTTCTTCATTTTATTCTTAAAATAATTAAAATTAGCAACCGCGGGTTGTTAGGTGATTAGACTGAAGTTGCGCTTTAAAGTAATACATCGGCTGTTGCATTAAACAAATCAGTTTTGTGGATAAAAAAAGAAAAACATTAATATATCTTAAATAAGTCGACGTCGAAGCTTAGTTTTAGCCTCTCGCGCTTACTAATTGTAAATATACTGGAAGAGGATTAGCAGCAATTATATTAGATAAAAATCAGACCACCTCAAAAATCTAGATGGACCATATTTTGTACTTAGTCTAATAATTTTTACTTGGTTATTTCATTGAAGTTTTTCCATCCTGTTTAGGTAAAAAGAAAGAAAGAAAAAAATAAATAAAAAGAAACTTAAAAAAAAGAAGGAAAAAGCCTTTAACCCTGTTCTTTGCACTTTTTTTTCATGTGCACAAAACCCGAGTCACTCTCATTCATAACTCATAACCTTCTTCCAGTTTTTTTCCACCGAATTTTCCTCTCCACTCCATTCACATTACTTACAACTTTGACACCCAATGTTCCCACAGCTCCTCCCCTTCTCCATATGCTCGACAAGTCCTATTTGTTGCGGCCATCCAATATCTTCTACCCCTTTCCTCACTACCACACCTAAAACGGGCGCTTCCTCTAGTCCTGATTAATTTAGGATTTGCAGGATCAAGGTACATTAGTCCCTTAAGGAGCTTTAATGCTCCCCAGCCCTTGAGCAGATGAATGGGGTTTCATCTGCTGAGCTGCAGAATTTGCAACTGTCATCTTCTTCTAGGCCTAAGGTCTTGAGGTGTTTTCTAAGTCTGCAGTGTCCCGTCAGGACTCCTGTCATATTTCGCAGCTTGTTCCTGCTTCGTTTAAAACAAGCTTTTGTTCTTTTCTGGTTAAAAGATCCTAGCATTACTTTGGATTGTCTTATTTTAATTGGTCATAAAAATTCTTTACAGGTTCTTATCCATTGTCTTCTTCATCTAAACTTTTGTGGATGGTGCTCATACTTATACCACAAAGGGGTTTCGGACCTATAAAGGGATTACTAGATACTTTATTTACTAGGTGGTCGGCTTCGTCATTTCCCTCTATACAAGTGTGTCCTGATTACACACGTTTCTGATACACGCGTTACTTTATTTTATCTGCCAAGCTTGTTTAGCTTTCCCACATAGTCCCATACCAGTTTGGATCTTTGGATCGGTCCTCTCCACGACAAGGTGCAACGGAGTCACACCCAGTAGCAGTTCCATTGCTGCTGTCGGGCATAACCCCATCGGTTTCGAGATCTGTGCCCGCTCTAGTGCTAACGTCGCCCCGGACAAAAAGACTAATTGCCGCCCAAAAAGAATTTGAAAAAAATGTGTGGAGTGTGGAAAATGGAGTGTGGAGTGAGGCTAAATCAAAATCTTTAGTTTGCATCAACTTGCGAAATAACTGATGAACACAACAACTTAAATTTAATAAACCTGAGGTGTCCCATCTCTTACTAAATATAATGTGATTAATGTCCAATAAGGGGTTATATTTAAATGTGGAATTAAGAGATGACGATAGGACAAAACGCCCTGGTTGTCCTATTGTCATCAGTCCAGAATCACATGTCACCAGTTAATTCTCTTAATAAGTTATAAACTTCTTGGTTTTTGTAAACGCTTATCAAGGTGTCATACACAATTCTTAAATAGAATCTCAAAAGCCTCTTTCCTACTCTACCACTCAATGATTTCAAAGTTAAACCTTGAACATGTTTTAAAAGTATTGCCCATAGAAATTAGCGGCTTCTAAGCATGCTTTTGTCATATCATTAACAATTAGATTGAGAGAGTGGCTACTTCGTGGAATAGCAGAATAGCTACTTCGCGGATAGAATGCTCCTGAATTATATTGTTTAATTCTAGATTGCACTTCTGCTTTTTCGCTCCTCATATTGGATCCGTTGTCCTATCCCTCCCCTCTGATATACTGCAAATTTAAACCCAATATTCTATAATTATAATATCGAACATTTGTTTTACTGTGTTTTACTTTCTACTGGTAAGAAACCTAAAAAAGCGCAAAATGACGCCCCTAAATTTTGGCGCCCCGGACAAATGTCCGGGTTTAGACTAGTCTAAATACATGTCATTTTCCTATCACTTGCTCAGCGTGCCTGTTCCATGAGAGATCTAGTGTTATACCCAGATATTTTAACTCCTATTTGTATTCAACTGCTCTCCAGCAATATGGGGTCTATAGCCTTAGTTTAGTCTTCTCCTCCATATGAGGCTAAGTAGTGGAGATTAGTTTTGCCTGCCTGGTCTAGTGTAAGTATACGTCTCGTCCAGTGTCGGACTGGGCGGAAAGGCACGGATGGCTCTCCACAAGCCCGGGGCCCGGACTGGATAATGGTAAATGGGATACTATCAGAAAATAATCAAATATACAAATTATTAATTATCAACGATATATATTATTAGAAAAATAAAGATTTTGTTAAAGAGGAAATGTTTCAGGTAAGCTGCCAATAGCCAAACATCAACCTTGATTAGATTCCATTCTGTACCTATTTTATATAATCAACGAATCCAACAGTTCTTGCCCCAGTAGGGACCGAAGTTTCGTTTCATTGCGTGAACGAAATTGTGAGAATGGTATGCAACTTTGGCAGCCGTCCGACCGTTTCGGCAAAAACACATGGTGTCCATTGCAGTTTGGTCTAACAATAAGACATCTTCGTTCTGTTTGGTCTCTGGTTCTGTTCTTGCTCACTCTCAGAATCTGAGCCATTCATGTCTTGCTGCCTAGGTGGAATGTGCTCATGCCCAAAAGTCATGCGACGTGCAACATGCCCAAAGAGTTTTATAAAGACAGTTTATTAAAACTTCTTGCAAAATATTCACTTTTGTTGATTTTTTGGAAGTTTTTCGGGCGGCATGCGCAACAAGCGGCATTATTAAATGTTCGTTGCAGTTTAATTTTTCATATATTTTAACTAAAGCTGTGTTAATAATGACTTTGTAGTCAGAAATAGAATAAAATTTCTTTGGGTCTGCAACCAGTAGTGTAACTGCGTTTTAGATACTTGTCTCTGGCATAACTCGTCGTGTTTTTTCTGTTTTCTAGATATTCTTCCTAGTGGCAGCGCGGTCTGTATGTCGATATCATTTTTTTCGGCGAGCATTATGTACGTCGGATACAAATAAATTTGCAGCTTTGAAAATATTTTCGTAAATTCAGGTCTAAACTTTTGATAAGCCCCCAAGCTTTAAGATAATCTAATGTAGAAGTTTGGAGATATTGCTTTACTTGGGTTGATAAGTCAAACATTTTCTTAATAGCAAAGGCTTCAGGATAGTTTTAAATTTCGAAAAGGAATCCAGCAATGCCTTCGCTTGGAACGAAACCTTTGGTTCGAAAACCATGCTCTAAGATAGTATCGTATCGTGGAACGCGAGGTATCGAGATTTCTCCATAACCGAGGTCATGTTCTGCTTTCTGTTTAGCCCACCATCTCGATGTTCTGTAATCTTCTCGATTTGTCTTGTCCAGCTGTTAATTTGGAAATTTTGTCAATTTTGCCTACCTACCGCTTGGCTTGTGACAAGCTCTGCAAGCCAGGCCCTCAGGAAACCCGCGCAGGCTACGGCCCGGCTGGCGAACGCCACCTCGACTATATGGCCAGTCCGATGCTAGTCTTTTCTAGTGTAGACTGGTCTCGTTTGCCTAGCTTTGTAGTATTAACCTAATCGTTTTACTTCGTTGTATTTAGACTTACTTCTCTAGATTCGTCAATATTGTCTAATTTCAACTTTTAAATATTCCATAATATTGTCTAATTCTGTTAATACCAGTGGTCTGTTGGGAAAATGTTAACAATGGGCTCGCTGCGAATGACCGCCACCTGGGGGAGTGGAGCGAGTATTTTTAACTCTTCAACCTTTAACCCTTCAAACACTTTAGACATAAGCATTTCCTCGATTATAGCTTCATAGCAACCTGCAGAATCCTTCAAATAAGTAATAGCGTTAATAGACCGAACAATTAGATAATTTGCTTAAAAAAATCATATTTCGATTTTTTAAGGCCTCTGAAAGTTAAGCGAATTCCTCTAACACGTCGATCATTAAAACTAAATCCTTAAGAAATTCCAAATTGATTTAATAATCCAGAAGTTTTTTCATTAGATTAAAAATATTTGCCTAATGCGGGATAATTTTTCCAAACCGCCTAGTTCATACGCTAGGGTAGAAGCTGCCTATCTAGGTCCGAACACGCGACCGATTTCCACGTCCATTTCTGCAGCACATGTTTTTAAATCTTGCTGATATTTTGGAGGTTGTTATTAAAAGCATAGATCGTATCAAGAAATATTTCAATATGATTTATTTGCCCTGTATTTTTTATTTAATCTGATGATACTAATTGCAGCAATGCCAAATTATAATATTTGGAAATTGTTGAAACTTCAGTTTTCTTACTCAGCATTACACTAGCCTCATCCGAGTAAAATTCAATAAAATTTTCTTTAAAAAAATTGTCAGAAATACCGTGCTAATTTAAAGTTTTAATCAAAATAGTATATATTCAGCAGTTGCATTGTTTAGTTCAATAAGATCAATAAATATCAAGCAAGGTTCGGAAATTTCAACACGTAGATACAAAACTACAACACATGTTTTTGCCAATGTCGATGATTCGTCAATTATGATGCAAATTTTAGCATTTTTTGTTATTAATTTTGCAAATACATATTTCTTTTCTTATTTCTAATGCTAAGTGAACATTGTTTTTAAGATCATTTGTTTCTATTTAGATTAAGTGAATAGCCATCTATTCACTTCATATAAATAGAAAGAAATGATCTTAAAAGCAATGTTATTTATCTGGATCTCGTTTAGCGTCACGAAAGTGTACTGGGGATAGTAATAACATACAAATGTCTGTTGTATAATTCAATATCCTGCGTGGTATTACCAAAGGAAGTGGTTGTTTCAACATGGGATTTGTTTGGTAGTCTTAATAAGACTTAATATTATAGAGCTAGAACTGGTTGAATATAGTTATAAATTCAGGCTGCATTTCTATCTTTTATAATTTCTATTATGTTTTTTTATGAGAAAGGGAGGTAAATTATTTTTAGTTTATGTGAAAGTATAAACACAAAATATAAATTCTTAAATAAAATGATAACAAAGCTTGGTCAATGTTTTTATAGATTATATAGTGGAAACTGTGAAAAGCTAATTTTCAAAAAACTAACAATGGGCTCACAAATTTATAAAAAAATTGACAATGGGCTCGCCAATTTATGCAAAATTTAATAATGAGCTCGCGCGAGGCCACTCCAGCACACCACTGGTTGATACTGACTTGTTTCAGTAATTTTGAGTTGTCTATCTAGTCTAAATACATGTCATACTATGCTAGTCTAGTGTATTTAGTCTTGATAATCCAGTCTGGTTTGTGCAATACGTTTTGATTTTCTAATCATAAAAATCCATTTAAGACTTTCGTCGTTCCAAACTATCATGTGAACATAGTATATAATATTTTAACACGTGTTTGCCGCATGGCAATATTTGTTGTGAATTTTGACTTTTCGTAGGTTAGAAAAATAAATTATCATAAAATTTGAAGGAGCTTCAAGGCTGAAAGCCAGATAATTGAATGAATAATACGCTACGCATGAAAATTACTATGTTTTTCTGTATAATTTTTTAGGTTATAACGCGCATATCTTCTCCAAATTTTAGTGGGGTGAGGAGTAATGTGGGTCAACTTTCTCTTTAATTCCACCACAAACTTTCTCTAATCCTCAATTAGTCTGTTAGTAGTAAAACTTAAGTTGAAATAGAAACAAACCAAAAAGATAAAATGAATTTGAAAAATTTAAGTAAGTTAGTTTCAAGGAGAAGTTATCTGCCGGGTATTGGTGCACGGTGTCTTCACACAAATGGAATTTTATTTAGTTCAGACAGGAGGCAGACCCTCTCGCAGCAGAAACCCGATTGGAACAGGGCTGTGAGTGAGGCTGAAAAGATTGTCGGATATCCAACTTCTTTTCTGAGTTTACGTTGGCTTTTAAGTGATGAAATTGCAAATGTTGCTTTACATTTGAGGAAGTTGGTTGGATCCAATCATCCTTTACTCAAAACTGCAAAGTAAGTTATTACGAAGACTATTTACTGTGATGTATATTATGTGCAACCAATGTCGGTCAAGTTTTCTTACTACGTATGATTTATTACTAACAATTTATAATACATATTCATAGTGGCATTTAAAAGAATCATGGTACCTTGAGAACATTTTAATTTGGGGACTGGCTCCTACTTGATCCTCCTTTGGCTTCTAAATTTGTTAGAGGTTCTTTATAATAATCATCAAACAATGGTGAGATGACTCAACATTTTGAATTACATTTTTTTCTTACCATTAAGCATAACAACAAGGGGAGGTAGCCATTTACCGCCCTTTCAACTTAAATCTTCTGATCCTTGTCACCACTTGCACAATATTAAAGATTCATATTGCATTATGGATTCCCTGATAATTGTCTTAATATAAAATGCCTTAAATATAAAGCAATTAACTTGTCTAGATGTCTACACTTAACCAGTTGCAGAAGCATCTAGGTATCTTTTTCTTTTTGGAACCTTTTGTTTTGTCCAGCTTGTCTAGTCTCTTATGTTTAATTTTGCCTGTCTAGTTTTTCTATTTTATCATTAGTATATGTCTAGTCTTATATTTATGATCTCTCCAGTACTGTATATCTAGCTTTGTCTGTCTAGTTTTTTTTAGTTTCTAGTTTAGGCTTGTTTGTCCATCCTTAATTGTAAATTATGTCTGACCATATTATTATGACAGTCTAGTACAGGGGTGGGTAAATTTTAATAGTTTTGTCTATATGTCTATGAAATAGCAGCAGGTAGATTATAAAGTGAATATCAGGCCTTCTAAACATAATAAGCTTATCATAGGCATGCTTTTGCGATTTTTTTAGCATTTTTATGGAATATGAATTAAGGTCACTCATTGTAGGTACTATGTATAGATAGATTTGTAATTGCTTTCCCAGTGAAGTAATAGTTTGGCAGCACACGATCACAAACTAACTTAATTTATTACTTTTTTATTATCATACATGGATATTATTTTTTAATTAAAGTAATTTATAAAATGCTTAGCGGCCCGCATAAAATGTCGACGCGGGCCGCCATGCTCAGGCTTGGTCTAGTATGCAGGTATTGTTTTTTAATTGTTAAGTTTTTGGTCTCGCCATCCCGACTGCATAGCATTTGAATAGCTACTTAAGGGCTCAAAAACTTAAAAAATGGAATTGGTTTGTATTAATATTATTCTTGGGATGCCTCGATTTTAAAATAATCATTTTCTTGACATTTTGATCATATTCGTCTTGCATAGTCAAATTTTTTTAATATTTTTGATACTTCCAAAATCAGTTTCAAAATCAAAATAATAATAATAACACAAACATATTTTTATTAGTCATGCGAGATAAACACTAACTTGGCGCCCGTTTTTTAGTGCGACAAATGACTGTTGTTGTCCATTCAATTGTTACCATATAACTTGGACAACGCACGCAAATATTCAACAAAAATCACTAAATTACATTAAGAAAAACAATTGAATAAATAAAATAAACACAATCAAAACCTCAATTTTAAAAAAGTAACTTGAAAGTGACACAATTTTTTTTTCATTACAAAATAAAAATTAAAGAAAACGTTTTGAAATGAGTGTTTTTTATTTTTTTGGACGGCTCCTGGACCCCAAACTTGTAAGATACGTCCCCTCGCATGAGTAATAAAAAATATTATCTGCAACTCGTGCGGTGTTGTCAATTGCCCTCTCGAGCGAATGAGCGCACTCATTTCGTGCGCCCAATTTCGCTCTCGTGAGCAATTGACAACTTACCGTCCTAGTTGCACAATATACTATTTTCAACGCCATACCGATTTTCATTTCTCTCGAGGAGATTTGGTCATCCTAGGTCAAATGATGGACAGATAAGATAAACTTTGTGGTTATAGTTTCTATTAAAACAAGTATTTCACGGTGTTTCTAAATTATTTTTTCTAAAGAATTACATTTTACAAAATAAAAAAATTCGTGTCATAATTGTAAATCATGTTAAATGGAACAATTTTCCATGACATACATTTACTATAAATATACATTTATTCTAAAACGTCGTCTCCATAGAAAAATAATCCGAGACGAGAATTATTAATTTACGCACTAAAGTAAACTTCTCCAATTAAATTGAGTATAACTATCATTATTTCACAATTAGCCATTTAAATTGCTTCGTTTTCTAGTAATCCATTACTTTCAAACGAAAGTTTGCAATTATATTTACATTATTATTTTATAATCATTTTAACAACTTTTCTAACCAAACATTTTACATTTATTTTGATTCAACTATGAATTTATTCTAGATTTTATTTTAACTACATAAATTAATTTGTTGTAATTCTTTAACAATTTTACTTTTATCATTAATCTACATATTACTACAACTCAAATGTCTGGTTTTATCTTTTTTGTCTTATCTGTCTAGTCTTGTCTGTATAGTCTTGCCTGTCTGTCCTCCTCGGTAGTGTAGTGAACAACATATCCCTATGACCAGCGGGAGAACGGGGTTCATTAGAGAGGACGGATGCATTTTCAACCAGGGTGGCACTAACCGTCCGGGCTGTCCACCCTGAAGGAATGTGGAATATGCGATACCGAGGTAGCGCATACTAAAAGCCAAGTGGAAAAGGGGGTTTAGTGAAAGGTTTCCCCAAACCACAAAAAAGTCTTGTCTATCTGGTCTGGTCTGTCTGGTCTTGTCTGTCTAGTCTTGTCTGTCTAGTCTTGTCTGTCTAGTCTTGTCTGTCTGGTCTTGTTTGGCTGGTCTTGTCTGTGTGGTATTGTCTTTCTGGTCTTGTCTATCTAGTCTTGCCTGTCAAGACCAGACAGACCATCTGTCTCGCCTTGTTTGTCTTGTTTTGTCTGTCTAGTCTTTTCTGTCTAATCTTGTCTGTCTTGTCCTGTGTGTCTAGTCTTGTCTGTCTAGTTTTGTCTCTATAGTCTTGTCTGTCTAGTTTTGCCTGTCTAGCCTTGTCTGTCTAGTCTTGTCTGTCGGTCCTCCACGGTAGTGTAGTGCACTGTTTGGTCTTGTCGGTCTGGTCTTGTCTGTCTGGTCTTATCTGTCTAGTCTTGTCTGTCTAGTGTTGTCTGTCTAGTCTTGTCTGTCTCGTCTTGTCTGTCCAGTCTTGTCTGTCCAGTCTTGACTGTCCAATCTTGTCTGTCTGGTCTTGTCTGTCCAGTCTTGTCAGTCCAGTCATGTCAGTCCAGTCTTTTCTGTCCAATCTTATCTGTCCAGTCTTGTCTGTCGAATCTTCTCTATCCGGACTACTCTTCTGAACTTTCTGTTCAGTCAACAGTTAATAAGTTTTTATTCAACTAAATTGTTTCCATTGTCACTGAATCCATCCTATTGTCACTCAAATCTCTTAGATTGACAGTAGTGTCACTGCAATCGTTCTTTTTGTCATTGAAATCGCTTATTTTGTAATTGAAATCACTCCAATTTGTCATTGAAATTGCTCCTAGTGTCATTGAAATCGCTTCTATTTCATTGAAACCGTTCCCATCGTCATTGAAATCGCATTGTACGACTGAAATCGCATCTATTGTCGTTGAAATCAGTCAGATATCATTCAACTCGTCGGTGAAATAACTTAGTATGAGAGTAGTGCCATCACCAATAACTCCAAATTTCGTTCCGCCGTCAAGTCATATTTCCTAGAACGACCTTACTACACTACGGCAGAATTCTTCGGTGATCACTAGTTTTTGGACTGCACACACACCTATTAGCCTCAGCTAGCCTATTGTTATTTATTTAATTGTTTATTTATTGTTTTTTTTTTCTTTATTTATTTCCTTATTTTTTTTTTCTTATGAATGTATTTATGTATGTATGTACTTTCTTGATATATTTTGTTTTAGTTTTTAAGTGACTTATTTATTTATTTATTTTGCCTGTGCTTTGTCCACAGAAATCATGTATTTCTATTGACAATAAAGCAATATATTATTATTATCCAAATCGTTTCCAATGTCATTGAAATCGTTCCCATCGTCATTGAAATCGCATTGTATGACTGTAGTGTTACTCATATCGCTCCCACTGTCATTGAAATCGCTCCCATCCTCACTTAAATTGCTCATAGTTTCATTTAAATCGCTCCTATTGTCATTAGTAAAATAATTACTTATAATTTATTTGCCCTGCAGGGTTTCTTTATCTTTACAGTCATATTTACATTATATTTACAATTCCATATACAACCCTTCCCTCCTCTTCCATACTTCTTTCAACCACTGCCTATTTCTTCCTTCTTCATTCAGCATTTTTTCTCTTTTCTTTCTCTCTTTCTTTCTTTCATCTCGACACATTCATTCCACATATGCTCCACTGTGTCTATCTTCTGGTAGCACATCCTACACAATATTTTTTCTTCTTCCATCCAATATCTATTCTCTCTCTCCTCGTTTCCACACCTGAACATCGCCATTATCTTCCTTTCTCTCACACTTTCTCTCTTACTTCGGGATCTCTTCTATCAGACATCTCTCATTCTTCATATTGTACCTGGATTCCCTTATTTCTCTTTTTTCCTGCCTGTCCACATCCCTATCTCATTCACTCGTTGCTCCATTCATCCACCTGCCTTCAGCTTTTAACCTCTCTATTTCCTTACTCGCATATTCATTTCTTCGATAATATTCCTCCCGTCCATTAATTTCTATATCCTCTTTTAAACTTTTCCAGCATTCGGTCAATAACTTGCAATCTTCCTTAGCTCCTTCCTTTCAATCTTCGCATTTTGTGGCTTTCTTCCCCGTTTTCACTTTCAGTTTGCTTCTCTTACATTCCTCCCTCGCTATGTAGCCCGACGTCTCGCTGTCTACCCCTAGCACCCATCTCAGATATTTCTCTTGCACTCTCTCCACCTCATCCTGTTCTTTCCAACCCAATATTTCTGCTCCATACATTAATACACTTTCTATAAAACTTTCAAACATCATCATTCTCCACCTGAAGTCGCTTCCTTATTTTCTCTCTCTTTTCCAGATACACCCCATTACCTTATTCGCTTTACTGGCTAGCTCTCTCACATGCGATTTATCCGATGCCCTCTCATTCAGAGTATAGCCTAGATAGTTAGACACACTTACTCGTTCTATTGCTCCCCTTTCCCACTTCCATTCTCTCTCCTTATTCTTCCCCTCTCTCTTGCTAAACACCATCATTTTCGTTTTCTCCACATTCACCTCCATGTCTTTCTTTCTTACATACCTCCCTAGGGTATTGTCATTAGCAAATGAATAGGATGGTTGCGACAGTTACTACGTGGTAATCCAGTCTTGTCTGTACAATCTTGTCTGTCCAATCTTGTCTGCCTAGACTTGTTTGTCTACTCTTGTCTGTTCAGTCTTGTCTGTCCAGTCTTGTATGTCCAATCTTGCCTGTCTAGTCTTGTATCACCAGCCTTGTCTCTATAGTCTCGTCTGTCCAGTCTTCTCTCTCCAGTCTTTGTCTGTCCAGTCTTGTGTGTACAGTCTTGGCTGTCCAGTCTTGTCTTTCCAGTCTCGTCTTTCCAGTCTCGTCTTTCCAGTCTCGTCTTTCCAGTCTTATCTGTCCAGTTTTGTCTGTCCAGTCTTGTCTGTCCAGTTTTGTCTGCTCAGTCTGGTCCGTCCAGTTTTGTCTTTCTAATCTTGTCTGTCTAAGTCTTGTCTAAGGAGCCTTGTCTGTCCAGTCTTGTCTGTCCAGTCTGGTCTATCCAGTCTTGTCTGTCCAGTCTTGCTTATCCAGTCTTGTCTGTCCAGTCTTGCGTGTTCAGTCTGGTCTATCCAGTCTTATATGTCTAGTTTTGTCTATCCAGGCTAGTCTGTCTTGTCAGTTTAGTCTTGTTTTACTAGTCTTTTCTGTCTAGATTTGTTTTAAGACTTGTCTCTTTAGTATTCTCTGTCCAATATAATCTGCCTGCTCTTGGTGTCGTTCAATCTTATGTTTAGTCCATTATATAGTTTTGTCTTTTATATATATTTTTGTTTTTGTCATTTATATATTATATATATATATATATATATATATATATATATATATATATATATATATATATATATATATAGTTTCTATAGTTTTGTATATTTAGCCTGCTTTAGCTAGTCCTATAAGTTCCATTTTATCTATTTTTGTGTGTTTAGTCTTGTTTCAATGACTCCTATGAAATCTTAATTTAAAACAAACTTAACTCTCGAAATTATTAAACATCTACTTTAAATATTAAATTAAAAAAACTTTATGTTAAGAGCACATGGGACACTTTTTTTTAATTCTAGGGACATCTGTTTAACATGCTAGTTCAATAAATAAAGCAACAACATTAATATTTGTGACAAGATAATTAAAAAGTTTCCCTTATTTTAGAAAGTTGTCCTATTATATTGGAATTGTAATAGAAACTTTATTTTCAAAGTATGGTTTCATTTTGTAACTTAATATTTCGTAATTTTTTAAAGAAATGGCGCAAATTTAGTGTGCAAACTGCTTACTGCTACTCATGTACAATAAACTCATATATCTCCATACTGATTATGCTATATATATATTATGCTATATAACCTATGCTATTGAAATTAGCACATTATTCGTTTTTCATAATTTGATTAGTTTTAAAGAGTGTTAATTTAATGGGTACTACACCGCACTGGACATGGCACGCGCCGCGGTAAGAAGAGTGTTCCAACGTTATGGGGAAACTGAATTCGAAAGGCATAGACAACCTGTACAGACAGAAGGAGATTTACAACTGCTCGGGATGTCAGCTTTATTGTATCAACATCATTAAGAAATCGTCACATTAATGCTGTTCAACAACAGCTCCGTGAAGTACGAAGAGTGGCTATTAGTCAATGGACAGTAGACGAAGACTGGAGAAAAGTAACTTGACCCTTAAGTCACCTGCAGTTTGTCAAAAACTTACCCGCAACTCATCGTCAAGCACGCCTGCGTTTTGCTAGGGATCATTTAAATTGGACGTTGGAACAATGGGGGTTTGTTCTGTTCTCAGATGAGACCAGAATATACCTTTATGGTAGCGACCGAAGAAGAAAAGTGTGCTGGAGACCGAAGAGAGCGATTTGCAGAATGCTGCATTGAAAGCAGACTCGTTTTGGAGGTGTTTCCTGCATGATCTGGTGTGTAATTTCTATGAGAGCATGAACCGGCAGGTTTAACGGGTGCTAGGTACATCGAGGAGATTTAATAGTTCATACCTTAGGTTGGAGAAGAATTTATCTTTATGCGTGACAATGCGAAGTCAGGTTATGGAGTGGCCAGCATGCAGTCCCGACCTAAATCCGATAGAACTTATTGATAGAACATTATGGAACGCGCTTAACCTTAGGCTTTTTCGTGCCCCAACCTCGATCCCAGAGTTTATTATTGTTGGGGTAGAAGAAGAGTAGCTTAATATCCCACAAAAAAACAATAGCGAACTTGATTATATCGATGCCTAATCGTATGAGAGATGTTATTAGGGTATGAGGGGGGGCACACCCATTATTAAAAATTAAGGGTTAATTTAGATATTTGTCTATAGCCATATTTCTTTTAGGAATAAAAAAAAGGTAATTTGTTTCATGAGTTAATTTCACTATGTTAAACACAAGAAAACGAAATAAATTTAAACTTATATTAAAGCATAATACATTGTCTTTCAAACGGCCTATTTCTTTATTTCATCCCATAAATAGTTTAAAGAAAATAGTTAAAAAAAGTCAAAAGTTTACAGTGGGCCGATATACACACAAGTATTATGCATAAATTTATTGGCTTTTGAATAAAATAGCGAATAAATAATAATATACACTTAACCGCAAAATTAACACACCACATATACATTCTAATTTATTTCGAAAAACAATATGTGTTTTCCAATTCATCAATTATACAAGTATAATAATAATGTTTATTGTTACGCCTTTTGTAGGTTTTAGCTGTCCTCTTTATTTAATCTCGAAGTCATAGCAGGTTTTCATAAGTAGTATGTTTTCCCAATAATTAAACCTCGCTTCTAAAATTGGTTTTCTAAAAAACATTAAACGTCATTTGTGAAATACATCTGCTCGCAATGCAACGTGCTACCCAAAATTTAAATCGTTGTCTGTCCGTTGAATGTTTTGAAATTGTAACTTTGTCCTATGAACGACTAACAAATCGCGAGCTTGGTAGAAGATATGGAGTGTCTCATACAACGGTCGGTAGGGTTCTGCAGAGGTTTATAGAAAAGAAAGATCACGCTAGACGACCTGGTCAAGGTAGACCACGAGCTATTAATGCCCTGGAGTACCGATTTTTAATGCTTCGAACACTGAGGGAACAGTTCACTACTGCACGAAGTCTCCAAATACAACTTGCTGAGGTTCATGGCACTGCTGTTAGTCAAGATACCATAAGAAGAAGACTTCGTACTTCAAATTTACGACCTCGGGTAGCAGCTAGTGGTCCCAGATTGTCTGTAGACCACCAAAGAAACAGAATAGCTTTTGCAAGGAGGAGTGTGGATTGGGAAATCTATGATTGCGAGCAGGTATTATTTACACCTGAGTCAAGGTTTTGCCTTGTAAGTTCTGTTCTCCGCCCAAGAGTGTACAGAAGGCCAAAGGAAAGATATTCCGCTTGTAACATCCGAGAAACCACTTTATATGGAGGTGGCTCAGTGGTGATATGGAGTGGAATATCTTTAACAGCTCGCACAGAGCTTTTGATGGTGGACGTCTGCATTCTGAACCATACACAAAAGACATTTTAGAACATTTTGTGGTACCTTTTGCATATTACATTGGGGATGGATTCGTTCTTATGCAGGATAATGCTAGACATGCTGCACATATTGTTACTGAATATTAAAATTATGTTAACATTCAAGTCCTGGAGTGGCCAGCCTGCAGTCCAGACCTGAACCCAATAGAGCATCTTTGGGACATTTTTTGGGGCGCAGGCTTAGAAGTCAACATCCACCTCCTAATAACTTAGACGAGCTGCGACAAAGTCTTATCCGCTTATGGGAAGATATCCCTCAAGAAACGATTCTATCTCTAATTGAAAGTATGCCACGGCGATGTCAGGCTGTAATAACATCTAGAGGTGCTAACATTAGTTATTGATAAGCCAAGAACGTTTCAAAAGAAGTTGTATTCGAGTGTACAATAATAATGAGCATTTTACATTATTTTGTCAAATAAACCATATTTTTGGTTTTCGTTTTTTCTCCACAATTATTTAAGTCAAATTTATTATTATTATCGAAATAATTTTGTTTATGTGTTCTATTTTTAATATGTTTTTCAAAATATATGATAATTTTGACGACAATGAAAATAAATCGAAATGTATATGTGGTGTGCTAATTTTTGCTGTTAAGTGTATTTTTATTTGTGTTGTGATTTTGTTAAAGAAATCACAACACAAATAAAAATATTTGCTTAGGTTACAGAAGAATATTCGTTGTCATGCAACGCCAAGCAACTTACAATTAGTCTAATATACAATTTTATAATAAATATGAGATCACTAGGAGATAACAAACTAATGCACTAACTAGATTTGTGAGTTATCTAATGCTGAGATTGTAATCAAAGTCTAACATTGTCCGATCACTTGTCTAGTTTGGTTAGCTGTAGAACGAGAATTTTAATTTTAAACCATAAGATATCCAGTTTCTTTTAATTGCAATTCATACTTACTTCCTAACGTAGAAAAATACTCTAATTGAATATCCAATTTATTATAATTAAATTTCGGAACTTTAGGCATTAAAAATTGTTAGAATAGGTAGGTTATTAGGTTGTCAAAAAACACATAATAGGTTTTTAATAGGTTCTATAAAGATAAGAAAGATATGGCAGGTTTTCAAAAATGTTCGCTTAAAATAGGTTATTTTTTTAATTAAAATTTATGAAAAGAATGCAGCGGTCCATGAGTATTTTATTCAAACCTTGATGTGCTTTGCCCATCTATATATTGCAGAAAATTAATTACTTAAATTCTATAAAGAATAAAAAAAAACAATACTTCTATTATAAAATGTAAAGAAAAGTAAAAATCATTTCTTAATTATTGTTTGTGTCGGTGTCATATTTGCTGTTGCAATAAACTACCATTATTTTCTCTAAATTGTCTGGTGTAAGGCTGTGCCGTCTGTCAGATAAAACCATTTTATATGCGGAAAAAGAACGTTCAACATCGCATAACGTTACCGGTGGATATGTTACCGTGAAAGACCGAAATTGGGGCAATTCACTGGTGAATATCGACATTCACCGTGCACTAACGGTGAATGTTGAACATTTCGGAGATTTATATTTTCTTCTCCGTAATGCAGTCGCTATAAAACGTCACAAGGGTGACGTAACTTTTTCGCTGCTTCTTCTGAGAGGAGTGACCAATAATTTAAAACCCGCAGTACATTCTAAATGAGAAACGAAAATAATGGTAATAACAAAATTAGTTAATTATGTTATTCAAATCTTATTTATTGCAATATAAGACTGATAAAGCTTATTGTCGACATACACCGGTGAGGGTCCGAATGTACAACAAAGTAATGAAATATTCTAACTTTCACCGACGTATTTGGTATGTGTTGACATTCACCGGTGAAAGTCGACATTCTCCAATTTCGGTCATTCACGGTAACACATACATACTTCAACATTACCGCTGTTTCCGGCGTTCAGTTTCCAGGAAGCTCAACATTTTCGCCACTTAATATTTTTCATTTTACATTTCGTAAAATAGAAAAGTCTGGATTTTTTGTAAAACGGCCTCAAGTTTTAAAAAAGCACTTCTTGCATTTGTGCTTAGTGCAGTTTTCAAATGGTTTAATACACTGTCCATCAATTAAACATACTCTGTTAATGGAGTTTTTTTACAATTATTTCTGTTAAAATGTGAAAATTGGATGAAATATATGCCAAAGAATTTTTAATGTCGGTATTTTTAAAACAATGTTGTGCCTTGCATATAGACTCTACACAGCTACAGTCAAATTCCATTACAACCTAAGAAAATAATAAGTTTTTTTTAATGGCTGACTGTATGGGAACACAGAAAAACAAACCTTTTTTACAGCATCAAAATTGTTGCAGTAATAAAATGCCGCTTCTAGCCAAGTATTCCATCTTGTGATAATTAGTTCGGCGGGGAATGGTAAATGGGGTAGTAAATATTTTAAAACTTCAACTCTTAAAGGTACTTTCAGGAAAACCTATTTAACGTTTACATAATTTCACACAGACTAAGAATTTATGAATAAACAATTTTTCACTATTTTAGGTCACAAGTAGGCGCCATAAGAGCTCATTAGGTACCTTTTAGGCAGTCAAAATTTAAAACAGCAAAATAGGCAAAATAGGTTTTTTAAAACTAGTGTAAAACGATAGAGAATCATGTAAAACGGATTTATTTGCTTATTTTTTTCATCTGCCTATAAAGATAAAAATAGGCAATTACCTGATAACAAAAAAGTTCCGACCTTTAATTATAATCTTATTAGTTTTTTGGTCGGATAATCTTTAAATATTACTCACACAGGCAGAAAAATAACTCTCTATGGGTCTTATTTCTGTCGTCTATTTAATAGTTTCAATTTATTAATCTGAAAAATATCTATCTAAGTCTAACAATAAGTCTAGCATCAGTCAGTTAAATATTATTTGTTTAGTCTGCTAGATCTAATTTAATATTGTTTGATCAGATCTGCTAATATTTTATCCAATCTATAAACTTATTAGTTTATCTAGTTTAGTAGCTTGTCTACCTAGTTTTATTTAACACAATCTTGGAAGGAGAATCTTAGGTTCAATTAATCTAAGGTTCTCGTTCCAATACATTTACTATAGTTTGTCTCGTCCCTATTTTTACATTTATTTATTAAACTTGTCTATATAACATATATCAAACATAACTATTTATTCTAGTCTTGACTACTATTGTAAATTTTCTTATATTTTTTTCCTATTATTCGTAAGGTCTATTTTTATTTTCAACTAATATATTTTTGTAATTTTCAGGGGACTTTTATACAATGGTAAAAATAATATGCAAGCGTGGGGTCTAATAGTTCTGTTGGTGTCGAAGGCAGCTGGGCATACGGCCGATATTCCCGACCTTGAGCAAGACAAAGCAGCGGGAGTTCTTCACTCGCAACGTGCCCTGGCCGAAGTCACCGAAATGATCCGCACTAGTCATTTGGTCCACAAGGGAATGGTGAACTTGCAGCAAAACGCCGAGGAATCCGGCGATATGGTTTTTGGCAATAAAATAGCTTTGCTCAGTGGGGATTATTTGCTGAGTAATAGTTGTTCGGAGCTGGCGGGATTGAGGAATCAGGAGTTGGTTGAGTTGATGAGTTCTGCTGTTAGGGATTTAGCTGAAGTTGAGTTTGTTGGGCCGAGGGATAAACAAAACAATCCGTTGCCAGCTAAACCCAATCTTGATAAAAACAATGTTTCTCAACTTTGCGAAAATGGGATTGAGCCATTGGTGGTGGGCGACGCTTTGGGTAATCCTCCCGTTGAGTGGACTTTGCGTCACGTCTTAAACGGAGGTAGTTTACTAGGTAAATCGTGCCAAGGCACACTAAAACTAGCCGGACACCCAATACGATTACAAGAACAAGGTTACCTCTTCGGGAAACATTTGGCTTTAGCTTGGCAGGCATGTCTAGACCGTGAACCATTTTTACCTGGAACAACTGGTCCATTCAGCCTTGTCTGTGCTCCTATCATGTTCCATTTACAACACGATCCCAGTTTTTATAACGAAATAGAGAAAGGAAAGGATAACGTCGATGACGTGGACTATGAGCTTATAAGGAAAATTGTTTTGTCTGGGCCGGGATTAGAAAGGACTAAGTCTTTACAAAGGGAACATTCCAATGCGGCTTTAGATGTTTTAAATCAACTCTCGCATTCAGACGCCCGAACAGCTTTAGCTAACATTATTGCAGCCATGGAGGAATTATAGGATTTGTATTAAAAGTTTGGGAATATTTCAGGTATTATATAATTTATTAGTATTTAGACAGGGCGGAATTACTTTTTCGCGACTTGACATATTTTATTATGAGTATTTAGTGATTGTATTTATTAATTCCATCAGAATTTTTAGGTTTATGGCCTAGTATTTTATTTTATTGATTCTATGGGTTAGAAATAACTTGCTTTTATTATTTATACTTATCTTTATTGTATATTTTGAACTTTTTACATTCCAAAGTATTTATTTTAAATTTTTGGCGTAAAGGGTAGATTTGTGAGTTTAACAAATCAATTATCACAACTAAATTGTTGGAGTTTGCAAAGTAATTTGCATAATATGTTGCATATTGTTTATTGTAAGAAAATACTTATTCACAGGTTTTCTAAAAATTATTTTTGAAAGGCATTCCGCAATATAAATATTTAAATACGACTAAGATTCATTTTTTGTATAATTATACAAAATTATACAGTGTGGAAACTTGAACTGGAATAAAATTCGTAACTTCGATATAGGCGATTTTTGAAAAAATCCCGAAAAAAGTTACGTATTGTTTTTTCTTGCCCTCATTTCTATTTATATGCTGTTGGTTTATCTGTTACTGGAAGTGCCTTTTTTTTCAAATGAAAAAAAATGTCAAGTGACATCTCGTTTGAAAGATCTCTTCGCAAGGAATACAACACACTATTTATTTCTTGAATATTTTCAAAGCCCACGTGAAAAAAAAACAATTTTATAATTTGAATATTATTTAATGCAATAAATGTTCAAAATGAGCATCGTTTCTTTGTTGGCAAAGTGCAAATCGAAGATAACATGCATCTCTAATGTTTTGTAACATTTCTGGTGTGACTTGTCGTATTTCATGCTTAATACGTTGCTTGAGCAAAAAGTTTTTAAGGTCCTCCATATTGTTTTGTTACATAGGGGACTAAGATCTGGAGATCTCGCTGGCCATTCAATGTTATCTCTTCTTCCAATCCATCTATTGGAAAAAACTTCGTCTAAATATCTACGAGCGATCACAGCATAATGGGGTGGAGCTTCCTCCTGTTGATACCATATTCGTTCATCAGATAAATCCGGATCTAACGGAATGGAAATAAAGTGGCTAACGCCGAAATGAGGTCGTGTTGAAGAAACGTAAGATATGTTGCTCCATCAAGATTTCCATCAAAGAAGTCCTACATCGAAGAAGTCCTACAATCTGATCACCTATTATTTCTTGGAGTGCCTGCATCTTGTAAGCATGTAACTTGGCTAAGATCTAAGTGACCCAAATTGTGACATGATCCCTGACATGACGCAAATTGTTGTATTGTGTCTCAATTTTGCTTATGGTACCTTGGATATGGTACCCTTAAGGTACCGATCATCATCAGAATCTCGGTACGGAGATTTTCGATTAAGTACAGCATTTTAGAGACTACTTTAACAACTTGACGAACTTATGTGACTGCTTTCGTGACTATTATTATCACTAATAACTAAGCAACGTGGTTCCAAAGCATCAAAACACATGTCAAAAACTTTACACCGAAACGTGTTCAACTTTTTTAATAACACATGGGCTTTGAAAATATTCAAGAAATAAATAGTATGTTGTATTCCTTACGAAGAGATCTTTCAAGCGAGGTGCCTCTTGACATACCTTTCCATTTGAAAAAAAAGGACGGAGGTAGCTGGGCACTTCGGGAACAGATAAACAAACAGCATATATATAGAAATGAGGCCAAGAATAGTAATAGTTTTTTTTTAATGTAACGATTTTTATTGAATATTTGCGTTTAAATTATGTGGTAATAATTTAATTGATAAACAGTCATTTGTCGCACTAAAAAACGGGCGCCAAGATAGTACTTATCCCGCATGAGTAATAAAACAATACGTAACTTGTTTCGGGATTCCTTGCTAAAAGCGCCAATATCGAAGTTGTATTTTATTCCAGTTAAAGTTTCAACACTGTATTTAGTTGTAATATTTGAATGTTAAAATTATATTTTGCATATGTCAAAATTTTGTTGTCAATTTTCAGCAAAAATTCAAAAAGCGTCTTCCATTGTCAAAGTAGTCTGTAAAATGTCATTTTTAACAAAACGTAAAATTGATTATTTGCATCACAGGCTTTGTTATTAACTAAAATGACCAATGTCCTGCCTTGACTCGAAACCAACAAAAAATCTTTTTACTATATCACTCTGAAGAAAATTAATCCCTTGACATACAAATAAAAACGAATTTTATGCGTCTGAAAAATACTATTTAATTTGGCTCAACTGAGCAAGCTTAGCCTGCGTATAAGTTAGAAACAGAACATTTTATTTTGAAATTTGCCATATAACAATTAATTAGGTTGTTGTATAATATTAATAGACAATAATTAAGTGACGTTATAAAGTAATAAATTAGTAGTTCTGTTAAGTATGAAAAGTTTCAAAACATTTTGGAATATTTAGAAGAACTATAGTCCTTTTTTTAAGAATGCAGTAACTAGAAACCTGATTTACACTATGACAAATGTTCAATCTAGTTACAAAATTTAGCGCTAAATTCAAATATAGTCACTTGAACTTAAAATTGGTAATTTACTAATGGTTTCATTGAATATCTTATTATTATTGATTAAATACTCGAAATGGTAACAATAGTAATAAAATACAAACAAATAAATGGATAAAAACAAATCATTACAACTTCTTACCATCGATATATCATATTACAGTATAATCTTGGTAATTCGGACGACACGTTCAGTAATCCGGCGGTCTGGAGAGCATGCATTACTTTCAACACGTAGACCCGACCACTTCAAAATGATACAATTAGATCAGATAATAATTGTGAATTGACACGACAGCCATTGACAACTAACAGCTGCAAATGTATGTGAAAAGAAAGAGAGAAAAGAGGTTGAGATGGAGAAGTAAATATCGTCGGTGTGAACTTGTGAAAACAAGGTCAAATAAGCCCTATCTTCCCTGTACTGCATTCTTGAAAAAATGGACTATAGCCAATTTGTACACTGGCAAGTCGTTTCGCTTTTTACAATATTTTTTACGCATATCTCTTTGAAGCATATTCTTTTTTATTAGAGGCGATGGTATATGTTGAGGAAATGTCGATTTATGCAATAGTATATGTTGAGGAAAATGTGCCTAATATTTCGTCTGGGACCGAGTTGGGCTTCATTATGCAACGGTCTGCCACGTGTAAGTTAATTAGGAAGAGACAAATTACATAGAAAATCTTGCACTATTCAATCGCAAATTTAGAATCAATTGTCTTGATGAATTACGTAACTTAGAATAGAGGACATCAACATTATAAATAGCTATATCATGCGTATAAAAGAATATTTTTTAAATCTTTTGACAAACATATTGCATTATTTTGTGAGCATAAGTGAGAAACATGTAAGAAATTGGTCTCACCTGTTGACACTTCCTATTCCACGATTGTACCTACTCCAGTTCATTGCTAGATTTTAAAATGTTTTCCCTCGCCTACTTTCTTTTTCATTATTTTTTTCCGCATCAACCATTTCTGCTCTTGAATGTACTTATTATACACGATGTGTCAGAACTCCACCGACACACTTTTAGAGCTCATCTATGATCCAAAAGAAGCATAAAACTTTTAATACTCTCTCTCTCTCTCTCTTCAGTTCATAATCCTTCTGCAGGGTGTGGTGACATCAATTTGCTACGCTCGCAATAACTCCTCGCCAGCGCTCTCTATCTTGGGCAGATCTCATTACTTCCTGCATCCCTTGTCCCGTCAGAGTTTTTGTCCGGTTTATCCATCGTGTCGGCGATCTTCATCTTGGGCGGCGACCTTGGATTTTGCCTTCTACTATGAATCATTCAATATTGTCGAACCTCCTTGCCACATGACCCAGGTATCCCAAATACCGTTGGTTTATTATCTGGTATAGTCTGGTCTTTATACCGAGTTGTTGAATAATAGAGTCGTTTGTGCGGTGGGCTGTCCATGGTATTTTCAGCATTTTTCTATAGCACCACCACCATTTTAAACGCTTCTATTCTGCGTTGGTCTGAGATCCGAATAGTCCACGTTTCGCAGGCATAAGTTGCAATGAAGACGACCAGGCTATGTATCAGCCGAAGTTTTGTGTTTTTGGTAATGGCTCGATCTTTCACTTTTAATACATATAGAGTCAAAAATGCGCTTTACAAAAAAGTTGTACCAGCAACACAAGCAATGGGATGGATTTATTGATTAAGTTTACAAACATAGAAAAGAACTATGCACAATTTACACAAATTGTTAAAAATTTCACCCGTGTTCAATGCACAGTCTAAACTGCTGCAATGAAGGACGACGAATGCGACCAAAAACGGCAAGCATGTTTCTTCGAAAGTGTTCGACACGCTTCAGTTACTCGTGGCAGTAGCTCCTCAAGTGCTCTGACTGGAGTTTCGTACACCATGGTTTTTAGAAGACCCCATAAAAAAATCCAGGGGATTCAGATCTGATGAGCGGGCCATGGTATCGGACCGTTCCTGCCTATCGATTTGTCAGGATACCTCGCATCGAGACTTGCACGGGCTTGGCGACTAAAATGTGCTGGTGCACCGTTATGCATAGATCACATTTCATGTCTCAGTTGTACATCGACCGGGTCTAATCCATTGAGGAAGTCATTTCCCTGAAGTTAAGCGATCCGGCAGCGTTGGCAAATATTTGCCAACAATTCCACACCAAACATTAATTGAAAATCTGTGTTGATAACTACTACCATGTATTGCGTGAGGATTTTCTTCAGCCCACAAGTGCATGTTATGGCTATCAAATATTCCTTTCCTTGTAAACGCAGCCTCATCGGTAAAAAGTATCGGACTCTGAAATCATTCATTCTGTTATGTGCTGTTCGAGAATCACCTACAAAACTGTACTCGTGGAGCAAAGTCATTACAATTTTCATTGTCATTTTTTCATTTGTCATTACAAAGTCAATTTAAAAGGGTGTAAGAGCTGTTGCGAAGAACTCGCCACACTTTTGAAGCATTGTTTCCAAGTTCGTGTGCTACAGTTCGAAATCCAGTCTCGGATTATCACTCGGATTATTAGCAACAGCATCCAAAACATTTTGTTCTATTGCCATAGTACGATCCGTTCTATCACGTCCCGTATCTGTCATAGAACTCTCAAATTCAAACAAGAAATATTTTTACTATATCAGTCTGAAGAAAATTAATCCACGTTTTCACATTCTCGAAGACGTCGATGAATTGCTGCAAAAGTTGTATGATGAGACTGCTGCCTATTCGGAAAACGTTCTCCATAAATCCTTGCAGCTGATCGGCCGTTGCCGTTAGCAGCACTCTAAGCTAAATGCATATCTACTAGTTCGTCGAAAGAATACATTTTTGAAACACTATTGGCTAGATTTATGACAACACACTATTCAATAAACTAAAAGTGGACATATTTTTTGGGTTTCATCGCAACGGGAAAGAAATACTAATTATTTTTTGGTACAAATTAATCGCTTCACATTATGTTTTGTGTATTATTGTCCGTTTTTCTTTAACGGAATTGTTCTTCCGTTTTTTTTAGGTCGAGTATCTCGAACTAAGCGTTTTTGAACCCATATGTATTAAGAGTTTTAAGCGTATTTTGGATTATAGTCAACCTTGAAACTTTTTGGAGTTCTGGCACACCCGGTACATAACCCCGCCTCCCCCCACCACCCAAACATTCATAATGGTTACATGCCTTTTCATTTAGTACTTTGTAGTTTTCGTTAAATTTAAACGTGAAAAAACGAAATGAATGACAGCTTCTATATGAATGATGTGACGTTTATTGAGTGTTTGGAAACCACGGAGTACTATATTTAAAAATAGTATCAAAGTGCAGCTCTCAACCAATCCAGGAACCGTAAACCAAACGTTAATGGATGATTTTGAATTATTACCTAACATTAATCGCGGATTGTTGTGTGTGGTATGATGTATTTACATACTCCACGAACCGTACAATAATGGACATTTACAATAGTGGTCGTAGATAAAATCATCGTAAATCATCATAAAATCGAAATTTGTATAAAATTGTCTAGCCGACAATTATTATTTAAGAAACAAATAGATTTAGATTATTTACAATATTGTAAATTATTTTATTTTTTTACAAAATGCACAATGTACTTTTTGGCCTTCTGAATTGTAAAGCTAGCTTTGACATCGTGTATACGTCCAGCGAAACTAGATTTTTACGTACAATGTTTGAAAGTACGGCTACGCTGCGGTAAAGTGACCAGTAAATTTTAACCTTTCAGGGACACTTACAAAATAAATTAAGTATAAGACAATAAAATCTAATTAAAAAAACACTACTTTACACCACATTTGTCACGATAATGCAGAAAATAAGTGATTTTTTAAAGTTTACTGTGCGTCTGACATTTGAAAAAATGACATAACCAATCTAATAAATTTAAATTAGTACAAATGTCAAAGTTTATGAGTACGAACATTAAAAAATTAAATAATTTCCAATATTGTAATTAATCTAAATCTATTTGTTTCTTAAATAATAATTGTAGGCCAAAAAATCTTATACAAATTTCGTGCGGAAATGATTTTACAATGCAACAGCTCGTCTGGGGAACGAGCCCGAAGGGCGAGTTCCCCAGACGAGCTGTTGCATTGTAAAATCAATGTTTCCGCACTCTAATGTAAATAACTATTACAATGCACAATGTTGCAAAGTACGGCTACTATGCAGTAAAGTGACTTTACCGAATAGTAGTTTCGCTTGACATATACACGATGTCAAAGCTAGCTTTACAATTCAGGAGACCAAAAATGTTATTTTTTAATTTAAATCATATAAAATTTATCTGAAATTATTTTTTTTTTGTCAAGGGGTTAATACAAAACAAAAAGTCTAAATCAGGCCTAGGCAACTGGCGGCAGGTGTCAACATTTTATGCGGCCCGCTAAGCATTTCACAACATATTTTAATTAAAAAATAATATCTATGTATAATAAATTAAAAAAAAAAAAAATTACTTCACTGAGAAAGCAATTATTAAATATTAAAATGTATCCATAAATAGTACCCACAATGAATACAATATGATATGCTTATCATACCATATACCATTATTTACCATATACCATAATATGCTTATTATGTATGCCAGGCCTGTTTATTTTATTTTCTACCAGCTACTATTTCATAGACATATAGACACAATTATTAAAATATATTTTTTTAATGCGGCCCGCGGTCTAATTTTCATCCACAATGTGGCCCGAAATGTGGCAGCGAAACACACATTGCCCGCCCCTGATCTAAATGTTGTAAAAACATTTTAACAAATAATGCTTTTTTAAATATGGTCAGAGTTTTCCAAACCAAAAGTTTAATTAATTAACATGATCAAGGATTAATTAACAAGATAATTTGTAATATTTTTTTATTAATTAATTATATAAATACAATTAAATTAAAAATAAATAAATTAATTAATTTCTAAATTGCATCACATGTCAATACCAAATACGAAGGACTGAGTATCGAAGGACTTCTTGAATAACGAAGAACTAACCGAAAGCAAGGACTCGCATCGACTTCCTTTTAATATCCAATATAGATTGTTCCCAAACAACAAATCACCACATAATCCCATTCAATTAATAGCAGATCAACTTCCTATTAAGATTGATTATATTATACTCAAAATAGAGTCATTTTTATATATTTATTCTGTTTTTTCAACATTTCCCGCATTCAACATAAAACCTTAATTTTATGTAACAATCATGCGCAAGAAAGTTAACTGCGTTCTATTTTGGTTTAAAAAAAATAATGGTTCCAAATAATTCTTCAATTTTACAAATCATTATCAATTATTATGCGAAGACACCAAATAAGAACTATTTCCTATTTATAAATTTTACAATTGTCTTTGTAATGTTTATTTGTCTTTATAAGATTAAGTATAAGAAAAGTGAGCTATGTAGTTCCAGTCTTCTATGCACTTAAACTTTAAATAGTTTATATAATTTCTTATAAACTCATTTGCAATTGCATATACTTTAAACGAACAAATACCTATAAGAGAACAAACTGCTACACAAACAGAAAAATACAAAATCTATGTAAAAAAGGTGCAATAGGGAATATTCATGTCTTTTTTATATTTTTAATTCACTGTTTACACCGTCATAACATAATAAAAAATATAAATACTGCTTAAAACTGAGTAATTAAGTTTAAAAAAATATTTAAAATACAGATAAATTTTGAGCTGTTCAAACGCCGTCATTTTCGCGCGGTCTGTTGATGACGTCAATTACTACTGACAGTTCAGTCCATTGTTTACTACAGCTGTTCTCATTTTTTGACGTTTTCTAACCAAAAGACTGCAATGACATACAAATGTAAAGAATACGAACTTGTTTACATAGTATGTTATGTCACTTTCGTTTTAACCAATAGTTTTGCGTTTTACAAATTTGAATTTCCCTCGCTTAATTTGCACATTTATTTATTAATTTTAAGTATTTAAAAAGATATTAATTACAAAAATAATGGTTTTTAGTTCAAATATCCGGTCAATAAAGATTCGAAAAAAAATATTTGAAATTTCATGCATATTCCCTATTGTCTAGAATGTCTAGATGGTAGATTTGAAATGTTACCAATAATTTTATTCACTCCGACGTAGCCTTAAATAAAATACTTTAATAGTATTACTTATTATTTACACTGTAAAAAAAATATTTTTATACAAAAATAACTTTATAACAAACTAGTTCTAAGTGTTCATATACCAATGTTACTTATAAATAAAATATTTTTACATTACATACAACTTTCCACTTTTTTCCTTGTATTCCCCACCTTATTAATAAATTAGTTTTAATTCAATCGAGCAAACCGCAAATTCATAAGCGTGTTTGGATTATCTCACTCGCTCTGCTTGCCTTAGCGAAACCTCGTGTTAATTTCAATAAAACGCAGGCGCATATTGTTCTATATCCTAGCGTGCTGTTACGAGATCCGAATACCCTGAGTTAGTTCGGTAGTTAGTCGGTACGCAATATTTTAAGTTTGTGCATTCAATTAGCAATCACTGTGCATGGTACTACAATTAGTGTGCATTGTATTGAAATTAATCTATATTTTTCGAACGAACCGGAACTATCGATTTATTCTTAGTTCAAGTTTACAGTTTACTGTAATATTTTCAGTGTAAGTATTTATTTCAGAACATAGATGACAATTAGTATACTACTTTAGTCGCACGCTTAAACAAATATTTAAGATATTTTATATTGAGTAGACTGGATAAACAAACCTATTCAAGATTAGATAAGATTTAACTGGATTAGACTAGACAAGAATAGGCATTACCATACTGCATAAGACCAGATAAGACTAAGCAAGACTAGCTTGTCCAATTTTGCTCTTGTCCAATTTTGTCTAGCCTTGTTCTATATCTTTTTATGTCTGTCTTATCTAGCTTCGTAGAGTTTTTTCTAAAGACGACTAGTCTTATCCTAATTTTTTTAGTCTTGTCTATATTTATCAATTCAAATTGAATACTGTCTCGACTCTCGACATATCTAGTCAGCGCCCGCTTTAGCCGTTACCTCGCCCCGGACAAAAAGACAAATTGAAATCTTGACAATTTTGAACAAACTGAAAAATTTCGGTGTGGAAAGTGCAGAGACTAGTTCAAAATCGTTTGTTTGCATCAACTTGCCTATTGGATTAATGTCGGGTTACAACGTTTTACGTCTTTCAATTCCTAATCGCCATTTCACTCTGTTCGTCCACAGACTTTCTTCCAGATTTTCTCTCGATTTGTCTCTCGAATTTCCTTATCTACGCGGTCTTCCTCGTTTTCAGTTTCCTTGTGGGTTCCAGTTTAGTACTTTCTTTGGGATTATGTGTTCTGACATTGTTTGGACGTGCCCATACCACATTAGCTGTTTAGTTGTAATGTCATCAATAATATCTTGTTGTATTCCCATTTCTTGTCTTAAAACTGTGGTTCGGGGGAAGCTCTCACTAAATCCCCTATTCCACTTTGACTTTTGGTATGCGCTACCCCTGTATCGCATATCTTGCATTCATTCAGGGTGGGCAGCCCGGACGGTTAATGAAAACCGCCCTAGTTGTCGCCTCTCCGACCAGGATTCGAACCCGGGTCTCCCGCATTGAAAGGCGGGTATGTTGTCAACTACACTACCGGGGAGGACCCCATTTCTTGTCTAATGGTTTCATTTGGGACTCTATCTCTCCTGGATTTTCACGCCGCTCTTTCTTTTATCGGCCGCACCTCCGAGCTATATGTTATTATGCTTTTGACGATTGAGTTGTATATCTTGTTGTATTTTTATAATCTTTTGTAATGGTTTTGTCTCATAGAATACTGTTCAGCATAGAAGTAGCTCTTCTTCCCTGTACGTGTCTGTCCGATATTGCTTCGTCTAGTATCCCTTCATTAGATATTATCATTACTAGGTATTTGTATATATTACATTGGTTGCTAGATGTAGGTCTTATTTTTGTCCACCTATGGACATATATTCCGTTTTTGTAATGTTGGCATCCAGACCCCATTTTCAATCAACTCCATGATGAGCTTTCGGCTCATATATTTCATGTCATTTATATCTCGTGCAATAACAACTTGGTCATCTGCGAAACAGAGGGTATATACTGTCGTGTCGTCATCCACTGGTATTCCCATGCTATTGCAATTCCGTTTCCATTCTTCAGGGTGTGTTCTAAGTAAATTTTGAACAGTGTCGTAGATATACAACAACCCTGTTTAAGGCCCTTGGTTACTGTGAATCTGGATGTTAATCCTTCGTTGGTTTTGACCCTGAAAGTGGAGCCCGCGTATAAAGACTTCACAGCTTTTATTACTTCCGTGTTTATGTTGCTATTGTAGGCAGAGGCGTATTTAACGTAGGTAGGTGAAATCGGTGCGTAGCACCGACGGACCGCAATGCAGTCGGGCCCCTGTGACAATACTTACAATACACCAGTTTGTCCATAAGAAAAGTAAAAAAAAAAAAAATATTTTAAACCAAGGGTGAAACCTATTCTCTTAAGTTTAAAAATACAATTTGTACTTCCAAAATAATACCATGTAAATATAATTTGTAATATAGCATATTTTATTATCAAAGCAATAATTTCATTGGAATTTCCAATGAAATAACATTCCAATAACATTCAGGTTATTGGAAAGGGCCCTTGCAAAAAGTTTTCTGACTTTTTTAAATTTTTAATGGTAAATAGTATATTTTACAGCAAGAGATGAAAGTGGCGTTTTTTTTTGAGGTGGGAGTTTGCTCACGAGCGCCAGCGAGTTAGCAATCACACCGAACCAAAAAAAAAAACTTTCATCTCTAGTAGTAATAGTTGTAGTAGTAAATGCAATTTTTTCAACTGATTTCGTTTGTAGAATCAATAATTCGACTTTAATAAATCCAATTCGAAGCGAACTGTCAATACAAATTTAATTGTTGGTTTGGTCGTTTCCATGGTAACATATTGCATTCTTATAGAAGGTGATACTTTTCACGCCAAATGTCCTAATTTTGTTTCGGTTTTTTAAATAGTTTCAGGCTCGTTTTACGTTTGTACATAAAATATTTCATTGAAATTGATGTAATTAATAAGAAAGTCCATGCACAGTTGGTTAGTTTAGTGTTTTAATCGAGAAAATCATAAGTTTAAAATGCTCATTTTCGTCTCTAGATGTGAAAATATTTTCACCTCTTGAATGAAAAAATTTCACTTTCATGTAGGATAAGCCCTGGAAAAGCCATTTTCATATATATATATATATATATATATATATATATATATATATATATATATATATATATATATATATATATATATCAGTACAAAAACATTTTTCTTTATCATTTTATCTTCTAATTGTAATATTTTTTTGCTTTTAAGGATAAATTAGAAGAAATAATTTCTTTTAAGAATAAAATATTGAGTATAAACACAAAACGGGCGCTAAATATCGTGCGTTATCAAATAAATAATTAAGTGAAAAAGCTGCAAAAAAAATTAAGAAAATGTCAGATTTTTTTGTCGTTTCACATTCACCTTCTACTTCTGCTGTTCTGTTTCAAATGAATCAATTTTGTCTAATGTTAGGTCAGACTCCGACTCAACAGACACAGGGTCAGAGAATGAATAGTTGCGTGTTTTGCTGTCACCTACACCATTGAATTCTACACCTAGCACTGAGTTCGAGTCTTTAGTTTAGAATCTTTATTTTATTAATTCTTTTATTTTAGAATCAAGTTTAGAATCTTTAGATAAGTTTACTACAAAAACAGAAAACACTGAAATTAGTGAGGGAGGAACCAATAATATGGAGGAAGCCGAGGAGGAAACTTTTACCGAAATTTCCTTATTAAAAACTACGCATTATTTAAAAGTGAAACACTTTCCGAAAGTAATAATCTAGATTTAGTACGTGTAGGGGCTTACCAACCACGAGGTATTGCCTACCCTAAAATAAAAAATCACAGTTTTTCAGAGAAATACTTCAGCGCTAAGAATAGCTTAGGTGAAAAACGTAGCAGATGGTGGCTTTCATATTCACCTCAACTGGATGTAGCTTATTGCCATACATGTTGGTTATTTGGAAAGGAAATGTGATTTTGTGGAATGATCTATCCACCAGAATTCATGAAAATTCCCGAAGTAAATCTCATCTAATGACTACAACTGGAATACGGGCATATTTGGAGGAAAAATCAATTAATGCATCCATTAAAAGACAGTATTACGGAGAGCAGAATAGATGGAAAGAAGTTCTCACGTTGCAATTTGATCTCCTACGGAGAATTACATCACTAACTTTACCATTACGAGATCATTCTAGTTGGCACTTGAATCGTGCCGACTGTGCTATATACCTAACGTTTATTAAATTTCTTTCAAGATACTGTCCACAATTGCAGTATCATTTATAAACTGAGACGAAAATGAAGTATTTGAGTCCTTCAATAATGGAAGAACAAATTCGACTTTGGCATCTGCTAAAACTTAGACTACATTGTTGGAAGAAGTTCAAAAAGCTACATTTTGGACTGTCATTGTTGATAGTACCACTGACATTTCGAAAACAGACCAAGTGGCTTTATTGATTCATTATGTACATTTAGATATTCTAAATATTAATGTGTCACTCAAATAATAATGTAAATCTCTCACAGTGTGACATTTAAAAAAACGATGTTTTTTTTCATTATCCCGATAGTATACACTGTTATAAACATTCTCCCCAATTTTTAAATCGAAATTCGAATTATTTCGGTAACTAAAGTCTTTCTTAGAAAAAGGGATTGGAGTATCTGGCACTCACTCCAAACTTTAAACGCGTTTTTCTCGAAATGGTGTTTTTCAAAACGGTCTCCACTCTCAAAGGAACAGTTTTCAAGCTAACCCTTCGAAATTTGGACTGAACATTCTTCACGTCATTCTTCATGTTCCTATAGAAGCTTCCATTGGAAGCTTCCATTGGAAGCTTCCATGGAATCTTCCATTTTTTTTTACGAATAACTCCCAAAAACCCCTGCTTGGCTACGCGCATGCGTGGCAATATATCAACGCCACCCAGTTTACAGAACTGGCAGCGTGACGCCACAATGTGTGCAAAAAAATTGTCCAACAGAACTCTTGGTGAAGGTTCTTCTATGTACGTTTCTCTTCTCTGAGAGCGGGCCCCGCCAAAAACTTGCACCGAGCCGATGAATAGCGTTAAAACGCGCCTGGTTGTAGGCCCTCCCAAAGTTTTAATAAAGGTATACAGTCGTAGGCATTCTTCAGATCTTTCTCAGATAGATGTACTTCATGATTTCGTTCTGATTTCTTTTCTAAAATTTGAGTTAGCGTAAATAGGTGGTCGTCTGTGGATTTTCATGCTCTGAAGCCTGCTTGTTCTACTGCCTCCATAGCTGCGTATTATTTTTCTATCCTGTTCACACAGACTCTACTTATAACGGCGCTTATAACGGCTATTCCACGATAGTTGTCGCAGTTACCCTTGTTGCCATTTTTGTATATCGTCGATAGGTGTGATGTCCCAATAATTTAAATTATTTAATAAACCCGAGGTCTCATCTCTTAGTAAATTATAAATTTCTTGGTTTTTGTAAACGCTTAACAAGGCATCGTATAAATTTACCAAGTAGAATCTCAAATGCCTCTATCCTACTCTATCATCTAGTGTCACTCATTGGTTTTAAAGTTAAATCTTGAACATGTTTTAAAAGTATTGCCCATTCGAAAAAAGCTAGAAATATATTTTTTGGACTATTTTAGAGAAATCAGCGTCTTCCAAGGATGCTTTTATCAAATCATTTGCAAATAGATTTAGAGAGTGAGTACTTCGTGGAGCACAGAATGCTCGCGAATTATATTGTTTAATACTAGATTGCATTCCTGCTTTATCGCCCCTCATATTGGATCCGTTGATATTTGGATTGGATCCTTCTGATATTCTGCAAATTTTATCCCATGTCAATAAGTTCTATAATCATAACATCAGACCAAAAATGTAGGCTCTACTCTAGGCCCTATAGTTCATTTTTTTAAGAATGCAGTACAGAGAAGATAGGGCTTATTTGACCTTGTTCTCTGATTGGCTTAAATCGAGGAGAAGTTCACACCGACGATATTTACTTCTCCATCTCTCTCTTTTTTCAAACATTTGCAGTTACTGGCGTAAAATTTGGTGATATGTAATTAAATGAATATAATACTACGAATAGTTTCTAAATATAATAGAACGTTAAATTATACTACGGCTAATAAGTACTACATTATAAAATAAGGTTTTATATATAATATAATATTCAATTTTAAATTTATAGATTAAGAAAATAATTAATTAACTCCATGTATATTTTTTTCGTAAGCCAATGCATGTTGAGCTGTTAGTTGTCAATGGCTGCCGGGTCAATTTATAATTGTCATCTGAACTGTTTATATCATTTAAATCTTTTGAGTTTTTCTCCATTTATTTGTTTGTATTTTATTACTATTGTTGCCATTTGGTGTATTTAATCAATAATAATAAGATATTCAATCAAAACATTAATAACTAACCAATTTTATATTCAAGTAACTATATTTGAATTTAGCGCCAAATTTTGTAACTAGATTTAACATTTTTCATATTGTAAATCAGGTTTCTAGTTACTGCATTCTTAAAAATAATGGAGTATAGTTTTGCTCTAGTAGGGCCGCTCTAGTCTGCCCGTTTTAGTCTAGCCTAGACTTATATACTTTTGTCTAGCTTTGTTTCATTTTACCTAGCCTTGTCCAGTCTTGTATAGCGAATTTATTTGACTCGACTAAACGAGAGTAGACAAAATACAGACAGGACAAGACTAGATAACACTATACAAGCCTATACAAAAATAGTCTGGTTTCATCAAGTCAAGTCTTGTCTAGAGACGACTAGTTTTTTTTCTAAGCTAAAGTTTTTGTCTTGTCAATATTTGTCGAATCAAATCCAATATTGTCTAATGTCCACTAGATGCACACGGCCTTGTCTTAGTTTGTCAGTTATATCTAGTCTTCTTTAATTTGGTCTAGCCTTGTAGATCTAGCCTCTTCAGTTTTGTCCAATCTTGTATAGTATATTTATTAGACCAGATAAACAAGACTGGACAGGACTAGATAAGATTAGTCTGCACTTGTGTAGCCTGTTGAGTCTTATCAGGTTTCATCTAGGCTTGTCTACGGACGACTAGCCTCATCTAACCAAACACATTTTCCTTCACTTCAGGGAAAAGCTGTGTCGTCTATTTTTCCTGTCTATTTGTCCCGTTCACCTTTTCGTCCATTTCTTTCGTTTTCATTATTTCTGTTAAATTTCTTGTTATAGTTCTCCATGTTTCCTCACTCTCCAGCATATAACCAGTAACATTTTCCGCAGTTATTCAAAAGACTAGTCTAATTTAAAGCTTGCCTATATTAGTCAAATATGTCTTAGCTTGTCTAGTCATATATAGTCTTGTTTAGTTTTGTCTAGCGTTGTTTCAGTCATATCCAGTTTTGTATAGTGTATTCATTTGATTAGACCAGGGGTCGGCAAAGTGTGGCTCGCGAGCCACATGTGGCTCTTTTGGTGTGAGCTTATGGCTCTTCAGAAATATATTGAAACATAAAAAAATCACAACAAAAGAAACAGAATTGTCCCTTTTCGGAAGTTTTACGACCGCCGGCGCCAAGTTCTTTATAACTCACAGTCACAGCATGGATCTCGATTGTTTCTTTTAGTTATTGTCTCTCAGTCAAGTCAGTGCATAGTTCAAAATTATGCTTTTATGGACATAATTCAGAAACTCTAAATTCCTCTCAAAATAGTTTCGAAGAAAAAAAAAACATAAAATTGCCGATCGACATCGTGAATTCCAAACTAAATGGACTGAATCGTATGCGTTGGTACCTAATGCTGCTAGGGTCTTCCAATTTGTCTTATTTGCCATGAAAAACTAGCAAACAACAAAAAGTCCAATGTCGAGATATTTTCGAAAATAAATATGCCGCATATGCAAGGAATTATTCCTTCGGTGATATAGAGAATAGCAATAGAGAAAGCAATTGAAAAACTTAGTTTTAAAAAGACAAGTTCATCTTTTAACTGTTGGATGCAGTCTACAAATAATACGAACATGGCAAGCTTTGTCGTGAGTCACGAAATCGTCAAAACGGAAAACCATTTACTGATGGTGGGTACATAAAAAGTTGTTTTCTAAATGTGGCCGACACACAATTTCACAATTTTAACAATAAAGCAGATATTATGAATAAAATCAAAAAAATCTTGTGACATAAAAGATACTGCGCAAGTTGTCCTGTTTGCTCACTATATTTCATCAGATGGCCTCAAAGAAGAACTGGGATTATTGCCACTCAAGGGTCAGAAGATAAGATGTTAAAAATGCAGTGACCGAATCTCTGAAGAAAAATCACATTCTACTTATTAAAATTGTGTCAATTGCAACAGATGGAGCTAACAGTATGGTGGGTAATAAAAAAGGATTTGTGACAATTTTAATAGAAAAATTGATCTTGACGTGTTATCTTTCCATTGCATAATTCGCCAGGACGCACAAACATTTCCCGAAGATATTAGTAAAGTTATGAATTTAGTAGGCAAGGCCACCTATAATATTATCGCAAAGGTGCTTAATCATAGCCAATTATGAAGAAAATACCAAAATATAACTATGACAAAAAATCATCCGTGGCTCTTGATACAGTTTGAAATCATTTTAAATAAAAATTTGGCCCTTAAGTTCATAGAGTTTGCCGACCCCTGGATTAGACTAAACAAAAGTAGACACGCCCAGACTGGACAAGACTAAACGAAACTTGTCAAGACTACTCTGCTCTTGTCTAGCCTTGTTAAGTCTTATCCTGGCCTCATCTTGTTTAGAGTTCATCTTGTTTAGAGTTCATCTTGTTTCATCTTGTTTAGAGACGACTGATCTCATCTTAAGTTTTTTGGTCATGTCTATATTTGTCAAGTCAAATCCAATATTGTCTAATGAAATCTAAACGTCTGGATCTACTCTTGTCTACAGAAAACTAGTCATCTTTAAAGCTTATAGCTTATTTAGTCTTGACTCTATAAGTAAAATCCAACATTGTTCAGTGTTCTCCAGATTTATACAGATTTTGTCTTAGTTTCTCTAGTCATATGTAGTTTTGTTTAATTTTGTCTAGTCTTGTTTCAGTCTTGTCTAGTCTTGGATAGTGTATTCATTACACTAGACTGACTAGACTAACCAAGAGTAGACCAAGACAAGACTGAACAGGACTAGATAAGATTAGTCTACTCTTGTCTATCCTTGTTGTGTCTTATCAGGTTTCAGCTAGTCTTGTCCTCAGACGCATGCTCTCATCTAAAGCTTTTAGTCTTGCCTATATAAGCCGAATACAATATTGTCTAGTGTCCCCCAGATTTATACAGTTTTGTCTTGTCTTAGTTTGTCTAGTCATATTGAATCTTGTTTAGTTTGGTCTAGCGTTGTTTCAGACATGTCCAGTCTTGTATAGTATACTCATAAGACTAGCCTAAACAAGAGTAGACAAGACCAAACTGGATAAGACTAGATAAGACTAAACGAGACTTATCGAGACTACTCTGCTGTTGTCTAGCCTAGCTGAGTCTTATCTGGTTTTATCCAGTCTTGTCTACAGACGGCTGGTTTAATCTAAAGCATTTAGTCTTGCCTAATATAAGTTAGATCAAAAATTGTCTAGAGTTCTCCATTATACAGTCAGTTATACAGTTTTGTCTTCTCTTGTCTTAGTTTGTCTAGTCATTTGTAATATTGTTTTATTTTGTCAAGTCTTGCTTCAGTCTCGTCCAGCCTTGTATAGTGTATTCATTATACTAGAGTAAACATGACTAGAGAAGATAAGACTGGACAAGACTAGATAAGATTAGTCTACTTTTATCTAGCCTTGTAGAGTCTTATTATGGGTCATCTAGTCTTGTCTCCAGACGCCTGGCCTCATCTAAAGTTTTTAGTCTTGCCTATATAAACCTAATACAATATTGTCTAGTGTCCACCAGATTTATACAGTTTTGTCTTAGTTTGTCAAATCATATCGAGTCTAGTTTAGTTTGGTCTAGCCTTGTTTCAGTATTGTTCAGTCTTGTATAGTGTATTCATTACACCTGACTAAACAAGAGTAGACAAGTTAAGACTGGACAAGACTAGATAAGATTAGTCTACTGTTCTCTAGCCTTCTTGAGTCATATTAGGTTTCATCTAGTCTTGTCTACAGACGACTAGTTACATCTAAAGTTTTTAATCTCGCCTATATTAGTCAAATCCAATATTGTCTTGTGACCTCCATATTTATACAGTTCTGCCTTGTCTTAGCTTGTCGAGTCATATAGAGTCTTGTTTAGTTAGGTCTAGCGTTGTTTCAGTCTTGTTAGTGTTTGCATTAGACTAGACCAAGGGGCGGCAACCTTTTCAAACGGAAGAGACAAAAGTTACAATTTACAATTTTTCCCAATTTTTAAAGAGCTACTATAAGTTTTTGCTGTAAGCAACACCTCACAGTAGCATTCTGGAAGGCCATTGAATGTGCCGAATATGAGTGTCTCAACTTGCGGCATTTCTTTTAGGGCTGTTCATTTGTGTTGCGCGACGTGCATGCTTTTCTGGACTTCCAACTCCTCCAACTTGCTCTAGAGCAAGGATCGGCGAGTGTGGCATATATGTATGCCACATATGGATATATGTATGTAATGTATATATTTTACATATTTTACGTACAATTCTATTTCAGAAAGAATGCATCTATATAGGTAAACGTGAATATTACAAAAAAGTTTGTACAGACTTAGAACAGATAGTAAGACAATTGTAGATTGGAGTTAGCTTGGTCCGAATCGTCAATCAAGTTTTCAGAGTTAAAAGCAGGGTGTGTTTGCCAAACCTTTTTCCAAGAACACTGGATTGTGTTTTTTTGACTTTATTTCTTTTGTGTGCGTGAGGTTCATATCCGGCTCGTGGCAGCGTAAAGAAAAGACACTTTCACCAGAGAGCCGGATTACTAAACGTGTCAAATTAATCAACCGCCGGATTATCAAGATTATACTGTATTTTGAAATATAAAAAAACCCGAAAAAAAACTGTCCCTTATCAGAAGTCTTCGACCGCCGCCGCCAAGTCAATAACTCACAGTCACAGCGCGGATCTCCGAAAAATTAGCCGACCGACATCCAACTGAATGGACTGAATCGTTGATGTAAGAAAAAAAGCAATTGAAGAACTTTTATTATTATTGTTTTTATTATTATTACTATTATTAATTGAAGGATTAAAAAAAAGACAAGTTCCTCTTTTAACTGTTGGATGCAGTCTGCAATTAACGCTAACTTGGCAAGCTTTGTCGTGTGTCAAGAAATCGTCAAAAACGGAAAACCATTCACTGACGGTGACTACATAAAAATTTGTTTTATAAATGTTGTTGACACAATTTTTCACAATTTTAACAATAAATCAGATATTATGAATAAAATCAAAAGCTTACCATTGTCTGCCAAAACTTGAACAAACAGGACAAAAGAAAATGCTGTTAAATGTATTCCAACAACAAGTTGACGACGTTAAATTAGCATCCGCCGTATCAATAGCAGTCGATGAGTCTTGTGCAATAAAGGAGACGGCGCAAGTAGTCTTCTTTGTTTGCTATATTTCATCATATAAGGAAGAACTCCAGGAATTATTGCCTCTCAATCGCCAAACACAAGGAGAAGATGTAGAAAATGCAGTGACCGAATGTCTGAAGAAAAATCACATCCCACTTACTAAAATTGTGTCAATTGCAACAAATGGAGCTAAAAGTTTCGCGATCAATAAAAAATAATTTGTCACAATTTTAAAAGAAAAAAATGATCCTGACGTGTTATCTTTCCATTGCATAATTCACCAGGAAGCACTTTGCGCACAAATATTTCCAGAAGATATTGGTAAAGTTATGGAATTGGTTGTCAAGGCGACCAATAACGTTATCGCAAAGGCGCCTAATTATCGCCAATTTTGAAGAAAATACAAAAATATGGCTTTATGAAAAGAATCATCCGTGGCTCTTGATCCAGTTTGTAATACTTTTAAATTAAAAATAAAAACTTTAGTTGATAAATTAATATTGATGTAATATGATTTAATACTGGGAGAATACCAGGGGGCTTCAGGAAGATCCGATCCTGTGTTGAACAGAGCCTCAATCTTAAAACTGTACTTGCATACTCCAAGATGAGAAACCGCAAGGTGGTCATCACCTTTGTTGATTTTAGGAAGGCCTATGGTTCCATCTATAGAGAAACGCTTAACAAATTACTCCAGGAACAAGGGCTAGACAACAAAACCCGCAGACTCATCTTAGAAACTTTGACCAACACCCATTTAAGGTTAAATTTAGAGGCAAGCTTTCAGAAAGCTTCGAAATAAAAAGCGACACTGGAGTGAGACAAGGAGATGGACTTTCCCCACCTCTCTTCAACTGTGTCCTTGAAAAGGTTATGAGAGAATGGCGCAAGGAACTGATCAATTTGGGTGCTCAGAGTGATATTTACCTGGGCCGTAAGAACAATGGACTGGTAGTAGATTGCCTGGCCTTTGTAGATGATGGCACTGTTTGCTGATTCTCTTGAGATGGCAACAATGCAGATAAATTGCTTCAGAAAACAGGCTGCCAAGGTGTGTCTTCAAGTGTCGCTGGAGAAAACAGAATTCTTCACCAACATCAGAGAAGCAAACAGAGATATGTTACTAGAGCAAGGAAGCATCAAGAGGACTGAGAAATTCAAGTATCTTGGCGAATGGATTGAACCCAACTTATCAGAAAGAGCATCATTATCCAAGAGAGTCAACAAGTTAGAACTAGCCTATCGACTGGCTAAGAATACTTACAACAAGAAATGCCTGCCACGCAACCTGAAACTTAAGCACTATACATCAGTCTTATGACCAGAAGCCCTGTATGCCATGGAGTGTCTTTCCTTGCACCGAAGAGGTCTGATAGAGAAATTGGAAATCAGAGAGAGAAGAATCCTCAGGAAGATCCTAGGCCGGGTAAAGGAAGATGGGGAATTCCGAAGGCGGCATAACTCAGAGCTCCACGAACATATTGAGATGCCCTCTCACTGTGCAAGGAAAAGAAGGGTAGCTTTCTATTTGCACGTTGCAAGATAGCCTCCAAACCGACTAACCAACTGTCTGTTCACCTTCTGGCAAAATAAGAAGAGAGAAAGGTGTTACACCGGCAGAAGATGCGACAATACTGGCCACAGATAAAAGCCCAACAGTTGAACAAGCGTGGTCCAAAGTAGGCCTATTCGAAAGAAGAAGAAGAAGAAAAACTTAAGTTTATAGACTTTGCCGACTCCTGCTCTATGGTTCTGCGAACTGGCCACTCTACAAGTCTTTGCTTTTTAGGTCCATAAATTGCATTTCATTAGCATCAATTCCAAATAGTTTAGAGGATTTACTATGAACGCGAGAGAAGTTTTGTTTGCTTTGAATTGCTCGAATCTGGTAACAAATCCATCCTTCATTTTTTTATAGCTGCGCTGAAGTAACCCGTGTAAATAGTTGCACTGTTTACATAGCGATATTGCTTTAGATTTAAAAAATGCAGTAATTTACTGCTCTCCAAATCTTCAACAAGAAGAAGTAATTTTTTTTTTCGAAACAAACTACTTCCTGCAGCAAGGCACAGCCTGGGTATAAAAACGTAAAATACGTTACCTCTGGAAAGCCATCGCCCTTTATTGTGCAGAAGTAGAAGTAGTACAGAAGAAGTAGTGAAGAAGTACTACAGAATACTACCTATTTCTTCAAGAAATTCTTTAAATTGGCGATGGTAGATCGCTTTAGACGTAGAGTGCTTTTATCCCCCTCTTTAGATGCTGTTAATAATATTTATTACCAAGTTTCGGCCGGAAATATTTTGGCACAAAACGCCTATTGATGAGTTACACAGTGAAACGTTAGAATTTATTGGTTTATTTTTTGGCTAAAGAATCGTTGTTACCCCTCTATTTATTCCTGCCATACTAGTTGCTTCATCAGTTATGGAAACGATTTTATTTAAATCAATTCCATTCTCTTCCAGGCATTCTTGCACAGCATTTGCAATATCTTCTCCACGAGTTTGCCCTGAGGGCGGTAACAATCCTAGAAGTTTTTCTTTCTCAAAGGATAACTTGCGCCGTGTCTTTTACACCGCAAGACCTAGCAAGGGATAAAGCATTAGTCAGTTGAATATCTTCCACTTGCATATGTGTTACATTTGAAAAAATCTGAGCAGTTCTTCTACTATTTTAGCAGATAATGGAAAATCTCTGATTTTTTCATAATTTCTGCTTTGTTCTTGAAAACAACCTTTGACGTACTCACCATTTATGAATGATTTCACCCTTTTTGTAATTTTTAGAGATACTGCAAAGCTTGCCAAATTTACATTATACATCGAGATTGCGCCCAGTTACTTAGCATAGAACTTGACTGCTATTTTTGATTTTGAAGCTCTTCAACAGCTTACCTGAATATTTACCAGCGAACTGGGTATGTTCTGTAGCGAAGTGTCTCTCCAAATTTGAATTCTTATTGCGCGCGAGTTTTTCGTCGCAAGTGAGACAAGTCGGAAGCCTATCTGTGTTGCATATGAACGGAAACGACTCCGTCCAATCCCGATTGAATACTCGATTTTCTTCTTCGAAAGACGATAAGAAATGAAGAAAAAAAATTGCAAATCCGTTGAAATGAAATCCGAATGTGAACTCATGCAGAATGATTTGTTTGATTTGACAACGTGAAGATTGCTCGATTTTAAGAGTTTCGATAATAAATTGATTATATTTTGCTTATGGAACATTATGGCCGCAATTTTACAACGAAAGAGCCGCATGCTGCTCGCGAGCCGCAGGTTGCCGACCCCTGGACTAGACTAGGCTAGACTAGAAACAAGAGTATGCAACTCAAGACTGGACAAGACTAAATAAGTTATAATCCATCTAGTCTTCTCTACCGCAGACTAGTCTCATCTAAAGCTTTTAGTCTGGCCTAGGGACGAAACTAGATAAGATTAGTCTACTCTTGTCTAGTCTTGTTGAGTCCTTCCTGCTTCCATCTATTTGTGTCTACATACTACTAGTCTCATCTGAAGCTCTTGGTATTGCCTATATAAGTCAAATCCTATATTGTCTAGTGACTTATAGATTTATACAGCCTTGTCTTAGTTTGTCTAGTGATATCTAGTTTTATTTATTTTTGTCTAAACTTGTTTCAGTCATGTCTAGTCTTGAATAGTGTATTCTTTAGACGTGACTAAACAAGAGTAAACAAGGCCAGACTGGACAAAAATAGATAAGTCTAAATAAGACTAGTTTGCTCTTATCTAGACTTGTTCAGTCTTATCTAATTTCATCTAATCTTATCTATATACGAATAATCTCATGCAAAGATTTTTGGTCTTGTCCATATTTGTCAAGTCAAATCCAATACTGTCTCTCTAGATGTCTCGATGCAGTCTTGTCTTAGTTTCTCTAGTCATATCGAGTCTCTCTTAGTCTAATCAAATCAATTTATTAATTCTGTGACATACAATTAAGTACATATAGAACACGCAAATAAACAAGAAAAATAATACATACAAGTGAAAAATGAACAAGAGAAATATACACACGCACTATCACACATTATCGTTTGCGAAAAACCCATTGTATATCTAATCTCTTGTTTAGTTTTGTCTAGACTTGTTTAGTTTCGCCTAGCCTTATTTAGTCTTGTTCAGTCTTGCATAGTGAATTCTTTGTATAAAACTAATTTGTATAATAAATTTGTGATTTCTTTTAGAATAAATTGGAGTAAAAATTAATATAATGAATCTGTCTAGTATACTAAAATCGAATGGACGTGTTTCATTTAGCAATATTGTAAGTATATCACGAAATGTTTGTGGATCGAGGGCGGATAGGAATAAATACGCCGAGTTGCCGGAGAAGGCGCAATGGAATTCGACGTTAAGGGAGGCTGAAAAGGTGATCGGTTATCCGACTTCGTTCCTGAACCTGCGATGGCTATTAACCGATGAGTTCGCAAACGTCGTAATGCATTTGACGAAGTTAATTGGGACGCAACATCCGTTCTTAAAATTGACAAAGTGAGTAAATTATTTATAAGTCGTTATTTCAAGATGGTTTTATTTATAACGGTTATTGTATTTCCTTCTTTTATTAATTGTTATGATTATGATTCCATAATAATAATATTGATTTTCGTAAAAAGTATTAATATTTAACAATAATTCAATTTAAACAAATTATATCAAAATTGAATTATACCAGCAAATACAATTTGACTTATCTTCAAAATGACCTTTTTTCCATTTTTCCCACATCACTTAGATAAAGTTGACTAGGACGTGGTCAGTGTTCCTATTTGTCGGTTACACTGATTTGAAATATAATTCCAGACAAATCCAGGCAAATCTACTCCAAAAATCTCCTAAGCAGCCTTGGTTGTAGCGATTTCAACAAAGTTGTAACGATTACAACAATGCTAATTAGAAACATGAAATAAATTATATTAAACTAATTATAATAAAAAAAATAGTTCCATTTACCCTAGTTACGGTAACAAGTCTGTTTGAAATAGTGCTCCATAAAAATAACTAAAAGTATCAGAAATTATGAATTTAAAAATTTAAAAACAGTGAGGAAAGCAATAAGGAACACTGGGACACAGAGGTTACAGAAATTTACATGGGGAAAACGTATTTAGCGAGAACATTTAGATTAATTTTGGGATAAATTTTTGACAAATTTATTTGTCATTTAAATGTTTTTTTGTCATAAATTTGTCATTATTTGACATTTGTCAAACGATAAATTTGCATAGACACTATGATAAGAGTGACCTTTCTGTTGGTTCGACGGATAAGTACCAGGCAACTAGGAAACAAGAGGGACGAACACCGAAACCCAGGTCGCGTCTGCAGTGGCATCCACCGGCAACCTGGTCAGCGTCTGTTCACCAGAGGTGCGGCTGCAAATACATGTCTACAAAGGCCTCAACAGCCAGTAGTACTAGAAGCCCTGTACCCAACCAGGCAAACTCAAACAAGCAACCATGGCAGTTCAACCAAAACTTTACTATACCCCAGGTGGTAACCAGCAACACAAGACCTAGAAGCAGCAAACATCACAGATACTCAGGACAGAACGACTCTCAGACATCAAATACACCAGTGGGAAGTGAAGAAGGAGACCAAGAAAAAGACTGGAACCTCCTGGACCGGAAAGCCATGAAAATTTAGCGCCATCCACTTTGGGTGCAATTCGAGGAAATAAAAAAATAAAAAAAATCGATGACTCGAAACTCGTTAAGTTGAAAAACTTGATAACTCGAAATAGGTTTCTCATTTATAAGCATAATAAGTGTCGGGTACGAGTAATCGAGTTCTTAGTGGAACCTGATATAACTTGACATTCCAACTAGAACGTTTAGATTATTCAGCCCAACAAAATTAAATTCAAAGTGTTTCTGAACGTGTTTTCGTGCTAGTTACAAATATGCAAATCGCATTTTGCTAACTGTTTCCATTTACTTAGATAAGACTTAATAAAATTGGAAATCTAGGGAAAATTCGTGAAATTTTGTCGGCCGGGCAAAATACTGGGAAAATAATACATTTTTCGAGGAAAATCTGCAGGAAATCATCTCTAGGAAAATGACCTCCTGAAAACGATGCCGTAATCCGTTTTTAATTATCTGCAACCGTTCTAGACTTATGAATACGACTTATTATATATTAACGACTTATAAATACGAAAAAAAAATTGTACATTAAATTTTTCCAAACAATTTACAAATCGATTTATTCGTCTCGTAGACTAGTGTGCCAATAGTAGTTTATGATACATGTGTGTGAAGAAGAGCTTTTATGCATGATTTGCGCAGTTTAAGTTGCTCGTCTTCGGCTCCTGCTTTAATCGCAATGAGTGCACAAAAGCCTTTGACACACGTGTATCGCCATTTTACCTACGAAGCATGTTAAAATACTGTTGAATCAACAAAAAAAACTAATTGTTTCTTACCGATCATATTGAAAAATTGTAATTTTGACAGACAAAATACTTCAAATCACTGACACAATAAGGTTAGAACGTTCAGCGCCTCCGTGGCAAGAATTGCTAACTAGTAAAAACACAGTGACGGGTACACTATTTGGTCGTTGTTGGTGGTGATGTAATATTGGTTAACCTAGATTTAATCTAGATTAGGTTATGGTTAGGTTGAGTTATATTAGAGCCAAATAAATTCAGACTGAAAGGCCAAGACTACTTGATTCAAAATAAGAACAATTAATTCAATTTTAATATACGTCAGAAAAATTATTTTCACTACGTCTATGTTTTTTGTTTAGTGACGCGAGTTGCCATAGTAACAACAAACGGAAATCGTTTAATACTGAAACTTCATTGGATTTACATTGAACTTTTACGCACGATTTGGATAATTTTACACAAGATTATAATAATGACATCCTTCACATACATTTCATTTTGGTGTGCGAGTAGATAAAAAATATTTCTCTACGATTTATAGTTTTCGGGAAATTTCTAACAACTCGCTACAACAATTTTTCAGTTTATCCGAAGGAATCGATGTGCTGAACACAATTTTTGAGTTTGTTTTGCTGAACTATTCAAAATAACCAAGTTATCTGCGCTTTTTCAATGTTCCAACGGTTTCTCGCCATTTCCTCTATCTGCAAGTTTTTTTACATAATATATCCGAATTCCTTACGCATACTTTGAGACTACATTTATGGATATCAGTTGCTCCAGTTTCTCAATATATCAATTATATCTAAGAGTCTTTCAAAGGATGGACATCTGGGACGGATGCGATTTTTTAAATTTTAGTTATATATGAAACCGTTATACAGGATCCGGCAGAGAGATATGATTGATGCTTTTGAAATGACTGTTAGGCGCGCTTGGGTGGTCACACTGTTTTCGGAACGGTTGATATCTACTCGTCAACAGATGCCATTTCAATAACAATGTAGACTTGGTCTGTAGCACATCGTGTGTTTATTTACAATACCTTCATTGAAACGGGTCGTTCTGTGGTGCTCACACAGCGACGATTTCGAAACCATTTTAATGCTGGTCGTCATGGTCGTGTTCTAAAACGGAATACTATTATGAAGTGGGTAAATAGTTTTCAGAGAATAGGATCTTTGCGACCAGGAACTGCTCGGGGACATCATTGAACTGTACGGACCCCGGAAAATATTGAAAGAGCGCGACAAGCGATGGAAGGCAGCTCTAGTCGTTCGGCGTTACGACACGTACGCGCTCTTCAGATGTCAGACAGGTTATAGAGGCATAATATTATGATTGTGCAAAAACTGCTGCAAAACTACTTCATGATACGACAGAGGTCTACGATGTAGGAATTGCTAACGGACGATATCGTTTACACGAGAGAGACACGAGTGACGAGGATGACTTTCAATTATCTGGGTAAAAAAACCTGTTATTTATACCTGTTAAAAAAATTGGCCAAGATATGCATGCATTAACCGGTTTTTCCTAAATCTGGGTTTAGTTTTCCTAAAGTCCAGTTAGATAGTTTCTTCACTATTGCGCATGTGAATGCCCAATAAATTCGTAATAAATCAGAACTTCACGAACTCTACTTAGAAAGACAAAATATTAATGTATTGTGCATTTGTAAACACTGGTGCACTCGAATTGAGTTAGACTCTTTTAATATTAGTAACTATGCTAGTGTCAAGTTCTTGCAGAAATTCGTTCAAGCATGGGGGTGTAGCCATCTTTGTGCGTGATAATATTCCAGTTTCAAAACTTGATATTCAAAAGTTTTCAATTGAAATTGATTATGAAGTATGTGGTACTAACTTGGTTCTTAATAATATGACTTTTTACTGGATTCAGTCACCGACTTTACATCCCCGAGTAGTCGTGTATGCATCCTCTCTCTCAAATGCGCAAACAAGGGCTACAGTATAGTAAATGTACATGCCCCAATCAACTAGGACAACAGACGCAATCCAGACAGAACTGATAAATTCTGGGAAGACTTAGAAGATATTATCTCTAAACTTCCAGAGAGGCACACCGTTATACTGCTTGGTGACTTCAGTGCTCAATTGGGAAGAGAGAAAAAATACAGAAATATAGTGGGCAATTATCTGGCGCATAAGCGAGCCAACCGCAACGGAGAACGATTGGTGGATCTGTGTAGGACTTTTGGGTTGATCATGAAGTCTACAGCCTTCAAACACTTGCCAAAGAAGCAGAAGACTTGGATTTCAACTAATACCCACATGGGTGAATTCCAGATAGATCAGGTGGCCATTTCACAAAAATCTCAAAAGGAAATACAAAATGTGAAGGTACTAAGAAGCGCCAATCTGGACTCAGACCACTACCTCTCAAAGATCAAAATAAGACTCCAGCCTAGAAACACTAGATTACACAGAACCTCCAAAATGGTAAAATTTGACGTCGAGCGACTCAAGAACAGTCAACAACTAAGTCAGAGGCTGAACAACACAGACCTAAACAACTGGGACCAACTGAAAGAGACTCTTGTCAAAGCGGCCAATGAACTCGCCCCTCTCGCTAGAAGAAGGAAGCATCCGTGGTGGACTGAAGACTGTGTCAATGCAATAATCCCGAAGACAGATAGCCTGGGTGAAGTGGAATTCTAAAAAGACCAAGGAAAATTGGCATAAATTTTTGGAACAAAGAAAGATTACAGCCAAAATAATTCGAGGAACCAAACGAACCTTCACCCAAAACCAACTAACCCAAATCGAGGGAGCTTTGCTAAGAATAATTCCAGAGATTTCTTTGGAACCTTTAAGCAGGCACTCAGAAAATACGCTCCGCCAAGCCTCCACTTCAGAGACTCACAAGGCAAACTGGCTTATAACGACAAGGACAACTGCCACCTTTTGGCTCAGTACTTTAAAAATTTATTAAACTGTGACCCACCCAGCGAAGACTTCGACTATAAACAAACCACACCAAACCCGGACTCGCTTCCCCCTTCATTGGAAGAAGTTGGCTAGATCATTCAACTTCTTAAGAATAATAAGGCAGCTGGAGAGGACTCTATCGATGCTGAACTGTGGAAAGGTGCTGGAAACAATGCCGTGCGTAAGCTAAACGAGATAATCTAGGACATCTGGGAAACAAAAAAATTACCACCCGATTGGAAATCTGCTCTGTTCTATCTGCCTCACAAAAAGGGAGATTTTACTGATCTAAACAACTACCGTGGAATTTCTCTCGTCCCGGTAACATATAAGATTCTCTCGAAGGCGTTACAAACAAGGGCAGAAAATCAGTTGGATAGTGAACTGGGAGAATACCAGGGGGGCTTCAGGAAGACCCGATCCTGTGTTGAACAGATCCTCAATCTTAAAACTGTACTTGCATACTCCAAGATGAGAAACCGCAAGGTGGTCGTCACCTTTGTTCATTTTAGGAACAAAAGGCCTTTTGACATACCTTGTCAAAAGGCCTACGATTTCATTGATAGAGAAACGCTTAACAAAGCACTCCAGGAACTAGCACTAGACAAGAAAACCCGCAGACTCATCCTAGAAACTTGGACCAACACCCATTACAAGGTTAAATTTAGAGGCAAGATTTCAGAAAGCTTCGAAATAAAAACTGGAGTGAGACAAGGAGATGGACTTTCCCCACTTCTCTTCAACTGTGTCCTTGAAAAGGTTATGAGAGAATGGCGCAAGGAATTGAACAATTTCAGTGCTCAGAGTGGTATCTACCTGGGACGTAAGAACGATGGACTGGTTGTAGATTGTCTGGCCTTTGCAGATGACATGGCACTGTTTACTGATTCTCTTGAGATGGCAACAATGCAGGTAAACTGCCTTAGAAAACAGAGGCTGCCAAAGCAGAAACAAAGGCTGCCAAAGTGGGTCTTCAAGTATCGCTGGAGAAAACAGAATTCTTCACCAACATTACAGAAGCAAACGGAGAGATGCTAGAACAGGGAAACATCAAGAGGACTGAGAAATTTAAGTATCTCGGCGAATGGTTTGAACCCAACTTATCAGAAGGAGCATCATTATCCAAGAGAGTCAGCAAGTTAGAACTAGCCTATCGGCTGACTAAGAACACTTACAATAAGAAAAATGTCTGTCACGCAACCTGAAACTTAAGCACTACACATCAGTCTTACGACCAGAAGCCCTGTATGCCAAGTGTCTTACCTTGAACCGAAGGGGTCTAATAGAGAAATTGGAAATTAGAGAGAGGAGAATCCTCAGGAAGATCCTAGGCCCGGTAAAGGGAGATGGAGAATTCCGAAGGTGGCATAACTCTGAGCTCTACGAACATATTGAGATGCTCTCTGACTGTGCAAGGAAAAGAAGGGTAGCTTTATATGGCCACGTTACAAGATTGCCTCCAAACCGACTAACCAACCGTCTGTTCACCGTCTGGCAAAACAAGAAGCTTCGTACCACTTGGTTGACAGAGACCGAGAAGGATATTAAAGAACTGGGAATAACAGATCTCAAAAACAGACAGTCTGTGAGACGCACCCTGAAGGATGTCCGTGTATTTCAGAAAAAAAACTCGAAGGAAAGGTACCCCCTGGACAGAAGAGAGAAAGGAGTTACACCGGCAGAAGATGCGACAATACTGGGAAAATGTCAAAGCCCAACAGTTGAACAAGCGTGGTCCAAAGTAGGCCTATTCGAAAGAAGAAGATGACTTTTTCTTTAGTGTGTATATATAAATCTACCTTGGGGAACTTCCCTTTAATTCCTTTTATTATAGGCTAAATGATAATTTGTTAGATGTTCTAAAATCTAACAAATCTGTTGTTGTTCGGTGACCTATACATTGATTATCTAACAAAATCAAAACAAAGAAATGAACTTCTCAATATATTTTTGTCTTTTAAACTAAATGTGATTAGCAATGGGCCAGATGGATCCTATTCAAAAACAGCTAACGACTATATGGTTACCAACCTTAAGCGTAAAGCTTCAAGAACAGTTTAGTGGACCCGGTCCTAGCTGATCATATAAGCTTAATACTCCATTTGGATTTAGCCTTCTTCAAGTCAAGAATCAATGATAAATCAATTTACAAATTATCCAGGGCATACACAGATGATAATTTCCAGATATTACACCACTGGATTTCAAAGCAAGATTTTTCGTTTGTCACTTTAACTGATGCCGAATTAGTATTTAAAGATTTCCTCAATACCTTAATAACTGGTTTAAACCATTGTATTCCCTTGGAACTTAAAAGAATGACTTATAAACCTACCAATAAATGGTTTTCAACTGACATTATTAATGAGCGTAGAAGATTGCGGGACCTTTACTCAACATTGTGCAGAGGAGGAAGCTCTAATCTCTACAATTTGCAAAAAGCATTGAAAAAGCAACATCGTGTAAACATATTCACCTCCAAAAAAACATATCACATCAACAGAATCCAGTGTGCCGCCAATAGAACCAAAGAAGCTTGGAAAATAAATAACTGTTTAAACAAGAAAACAATAGAAAACAAAAAAGCATTTGTATACAAATTAACGGAAAATTGATTACGGAGGCAAATGAAGTTGCGGAAGAGTTTGCTACCTATTTCTCCAGCATAGCGTTGCAAACTATCAATCATTTTCTTCCGTCACCAACATCACGGCAATGTACTCTATCAAGTATTAGATCAATGCATTCCTTCTACATGACACCCATAGACACAATGGACCTAGAATATGTTGCCTCTAAAATGAGGCTTCTAAACTTCTTCAGGTATGGTTTGATGTGATGGTTTCTCAATAAAATTAATCAAGAACAATCTTGATCTTGTATTAAAATCTCTTGTACAGCTATACAGGAAGTTGATAGATGAAGGGGTATATCCAACTTGCCTAAAAGTAGCGTTGATAGTTCCATTGCTAAAAAAATCGGATCCGCGTATTTTGGATAACTATAGACCAATATCAAATTTCTTTAAAAAATATTCGAACGATTCATTTACAATATAATGATGGCATACCTTGTCAAAGACGATTTTCTTTCCAAATGTCAGCATGATTTCAGAACAAAAAAATCTGTAGAAACAGCAAATTGCAGCCTCGTAACATTTATTTTAGAGAAACTGTAAGGGAGATCACGTTGTTGGATTATTTTTTGACTTAACTAAGCCGTTTGATACAGTGGATATAGATTTTCTTATTAACAAAATTGAGTGTTTTGGATTTCGGGGGTGTTTTTTAAATCTGTTAAGATCGTTTCTAACAAATCGCAAATTAATTGTCAAAATAAATAGTTACTTTTCTAATGCAAAGGATATCTCAATAGGGGAACCGCAAGGATCTGTCTTGGGTCCTCTCTTATTCATTTTATTTATAAATGATCTTCCAGAGTTTTTAGGTGCTGAAACTGTTTTGTTCGCCGATGATACAAGAATTGCAGTATCAGCAAAGAGTTCTGAGGAATTACATGCGAAGATGGTGGAGGTTGTTAATACAATTTAATAATCGGTGTACCGAAAATAAGCTAATATTAAACAGCAACAAAACCGTATGTCTGCAATTTGGCAAAAGGAAAATTAGACCAGCTAATTTTCGATTAATTATTAACAAACAAAGTTACAAGCTATCCAGTTCTACTAGATATCTTGGGGTGTTGATAGATTCTAAACTAACCTGGTTTAACTACACGGATAAGGTATGTAAAAGACTGGCAAGTGGATATTTCTCAATATCCCAAATGAAGAAATCTATGGATTCTAGCACCCTATTAAGCCTCTACTACGCCTTAGTTTATTCACACATCTCGTTCAATGTGTTACTGTGAAGGAATTCAAGTAATATGCATAGTTGTTTCATTTTACAAAAGAGAATTCTAAGGGTAATTTTTTTATTTAAAGCGAAGACAAATCTGTAGGAGTTGCTTCAAGAATAATAAGTTATTAACGTTGCCTTCAATTTTTATCTTTAAATGCTTATGTGACATACAAAATAACATAGATAACTATTGTATAGGATCTAACCTTCATTCATATAACACAAAGCATGGAGCATATCTAAGAAAAGAAAAACACAACACAATGAATTTCTTGAAAAAACATTTCTAAAGTGTAACACAATATGTATTCTAGCTGTATTCATTGTAAACCGATATTTTCTTATCTATATTAAAATATTATTTGTTCGTTTTAAGAAGATATTGTATAGTACCATTATGACAATCACATCCAAAAAAATGTAAAAAATTATGATTGTATATTGGCAAAATGAATATATTATTATTATTATTTTTTTTTGTGAAAACAGACGATGAACAGACGAAAACAGTGAATGTTACACACAGATGTTGACACAGATCGCAACATTAACATGTTGCGTGATTATTTCCTGCCAGAAGTAAGAAGACGACGCATCAACCTCAACACAGTTTGGTTTCAACAAGATGGGGCAACTTGCCATACATCAAGAGTAACATTGGCTTTTTTAAGCCAACATATCTCTGGATGCTTGATTCCATTGCGTGGAGATATGGAATGACCACCGCGGTCACAGGGCCTGTACCTTGTGACTACCTTTTATGGGGCTACATAAAATCTCAAGTTTACATTATCAAACCACGTACTCTTGAATAGCTTTCCGAAAACATAACGCGAGAAATTCGAAGGATTCCACGTGCCACGGTTGAAAGGAGTATGGACAGTTTTGCCCTCCGTTTACAAGAATCCTTCGATAAAAATATATGCCATCTAACTGATGTGGTTTTTCGAACTTGATTATTTTTTCCAAAATACATATAATAAAAAATATAAAAACGATAATGACACGAATAAAAACGAATTTTGAAATTGGTTCGAAATTAAATGTGTGACAGTCATTTCAAAAACATAATAACTCTCTGCCGGACCCCATATGTTTAATTTTAGAATGTTGATTCGATTGCTGAAAATAAGAAGTCTCTGTTTTAAACTGTCCAAAAGTTATGGCATCAATTGTAAACTCTATAAGGCGGAATTCGTTATCTAAAAAAAAAAACATTATAAAATAAATTGTCTTCTAGTTATCAAGTTTGGATTGTAATTTGTTTATCCGTGTACGCGCATTAAACAATATTCACACTCTGTACATTTCGATAATTTAAATAATAAATTCAAGGTTTTGAATATTTAAAACATGTTTGTTTTGCAGGAATTTCATATATAAAAGTGAGATGGCGTCCTGGAGCTTAATAGTTTTGTTAATTTCAAAGGCTGGAGGTTTCAAATTTGAAACGTTGGAAGTAGATCGCGACACGACTGCAGGTGAATTCACTAAAATGCTCACTAAACATACATTAATCTAGATCAAGGGTTTTAATCTCGAACCCCTCGCAATTCTGTGGCATGATTACAGGGGCTTATAATGAGCTTAATTCGGAGAAATCTTTCTTATGAATGTATTCTTCATGTATGAATAAGTGACAGTAGATTTATTTATGGATATATTGTAACCCACCCTTTTCGTCTAAACGTTGGTGTACAGGATGAGCGAAACTCGATGTCTCAGCTCTATTATAAGAAAATGAAAAGAGGTTCTCAAATAGGTTTGAGTAACGTTCATTTTAATTCGAATTTGTCTATTTTTTCGTATTTTGGAAAATGAAGTAATGACGTTATCGAATTTTGTTTTCCCAGCTAATTTTCCTGAACAAATTTTGCAAAGAAAAAAAAAATGCTATGCTTTCATTAATGATTTTGTAAAAAAAAGTATTATCAAAAATTCGCTATCGTTACGATTCGAAGAAGTTTTTTTTATAAACTTAATAAAGTCGGAACACAGCCTGAATATATAAATATATTCAACCTTTCCGGAGCTCTATAATACTAATGAGTCTTTTTAGGACTACCAAATTAAAAATATCTAAACCTAATCATCCACTTGGGTTTCAAGTAAGTGCTCTACAAATTGTTGTTCATAAAAGCAAAGCTGTACTGATGAGAGATAAATCTCGAAACGCGTCTACAGATGGCTATTCATTTAAGGTATCGGAAAGACACGATCTTAATAAACAGTGTTGTTATTTTTCTGGTTTTTGTTAAATGCCACGGAGGTGGACTGAAAGCTATAAAATAACTGACAAATTTTACATGAGATTTGTTTTTGGTAGTAAAAAGACTCATAGTATTATAGAGCCCTGAAAAGGTTGAATATATTCAGGTTGTGTTCCGACTTTATTAAGTCTATTTTATAGATTATCTATAATATAGTATGGTTTTACCAATTCTAAGTTTTTCTTACTTTTTCTGACAAAGGGGTCGGGGCGATAGAAATCTTCTAAAAAATTACAAAATTCGTAAAAAACTTTTTTTATTTTTGTGGATTTATGATTTATTTATTTTTTGCTTATACGTGGTCTGTTAAAAAAGTGTCCGACCTTTAGCCGGTGAAAATAAACTGGCATACCTGGAGCGTTGGAAACCTAATCACCCTCAAAGTAGTCTCCTTGAGACGACACACACTTCTCCCAGCGGTGCCGCCATTGTTGGAAGCATTCCGAAAAAGCCTCTTTCGGAATCGACTTTAGCTCGGCTGTCGTTGCAGTCATAATGTCCTCTTGTCTGAAATCGCGTTCTTTTCAATGGCCTCTTGACTTTGGGGAATATCCAGAAGTCGCAGGGGGGTATATCAGGAGAGTAAGGAGCCTGTCGAACCAGAGGAGTTTAGTTTTTTGACAAAAAAATAGTGAACCAAGTGCGAAGAATGTGCTGGAGCATTGTCGTGATGGAGTCGCCAATTTCCTGATGACCACAACTCCAGTCGCTTGCGCTGCACAGCATCAAGTAGGCGACGTAGGACATCCCTCATTTCACTTGTCGTCATTTTACTTGCATTGAAAAACCGACGAGAGCACTACAAACTACGTCACTCGAACACTGCTCGACAGCAACTGACGCTATCCACAAGCGGGAAAAAAATCACGCATGCGCACGAAGGTTCAAGGTCGGCTCATGCAAGCGCGCTTGATTCAAATCCATCAGATTTTCAAAATAAAAAATAAGGTCGGATACTTTTCTAATAAACCACGTACAAGGGTAGAGGAGGTCTAAAATCATTGAAAGTATGAATACGTAATACTTGAACACCCGCTTGGATGATATTTGCAATTAATCTATTACTTTACTAGACGAATCTATTTGTTTTCTCTATTCATTTTAAAATCATTTATTTTTATATCATTTTTAGGAATACTACACAATCAGCGAGTGATAGCTGAAATAACAGATATGATCCGAACTAGTATGCTAATCCACAAAGGTTTGGTAGATATAGAAGAAACCACAGAAAACGCATCAGACATGAACTACGGAAATAAAATAGCCTTGCTTAGTGGAGATTACCTACTATGCAAATGTTTCAACGACTTAGCAGACATGCGTAACTATCACGTTAACGAAATCATTTCCTCAGCCGTACGAGACTGTTGCCAGGCAGAATTTTTTGGGTGCAGAGACAGCCAAAACGAACCCTTACCTACAAAACCTACAAAAACAAGCAATCTAAACATTCTAGAAGAAAATGAAGTAGATTTTGAGCCCGTTAAAGTTAGTGGGGTGTTAGGTAATCCGCGAGAAGAATGGATAGCTAGAAATATTTTACTTGGAGGAAGTCTCCTAGGAAAATCTTGTCAAGCTACTTTACTCCTAGCTGACAGGGACAAATATCTCCAGGAGCAGGGTTATTTTTTCGGGAAACATTTGGCGTTGGCCTGGCAAGCGAAATTAGAATACGAAACTTTCTTTGCTACGTCGAAGAGATTGAGTTTAGTGTCTGCGCCCGTTATGATGCATTTGATGAGAGATTCTAGTTTATATGAGGAAATTAAGAAGGGCTGCTGCAATGTTGACGACTGTGATTATGGGAAGATTAGGAGGGTTGTAATGGCTGGATCCGCCCTTGACGACACCAAAGATTTACAACAGGAGTTGACTGACAAAGCAATGAAGAATTTGGACAATTTTCCTGATAACCCATCCAGAGAAGCTTTGAAAAATATCGTCAAGGCTTTATAATGTGTGTGTATATATAGATTATTTTAGATCAATTTTTGCCAAAGAAAATTTGTTTTTACTATAAAATTGTTTTTTTCCCATTAATTTCAGCAACCTGTAAATCTAAACAAAATTAGGGTCAATATCCTTTTAACAAATCTGTAAAAAAGATTTTCCTCTAAGAAAGTTCTTCCTCCTTTCCCAGTATTTTTCTATAAATAACATTGTTTTTAAGATCAGATCTTTCTATTTGACCCAAAGTGAATAGCCAACTGCAGACACGTTTCGACATCTATCTCTCATCAGTGCAGCTTTGCACTTTTCATTATAAAATGGAATACACATGGTTCTCGAACTAATGTAAGTGTATTCCATTTTATAATTCAAAAGAGCAAAGCTGCACTGATGAGAGATAGATCTAGAAACGCGTCTGCAGATGGCTATTAACTTTGGGTTAAATAGAAAGATCTGATCTTAAAAGCAATGTTATTTATCTATTTTCTCATTTTTAGTGTCACCGAAGTGAACGGAGTCCTACCTGTTTTGTAGTCTTAAAAAGACTTAATAATTATTATAGAGCTTCGGAAAGGTTGAATATATTTATATATTCAAGCTGTGTTCCACTTTAACAAGTTGATTATAGTTTTTTTAGTTATGTTTTAGTTGTGTCACTGTTGTCACTGGGGTTCGATATGTACAATTTACTTGAGTGAGATTCCTGTATTCTCGCTTTTGTAAATTCCTTCATTGCCTTAAGCTTTAATTTTTAATACCATTAGGTTGAGGTTGAACGTCAAAATATTTCAGTAGAGCATTAATTACATCTCTTGGTTCTTGATGACTTCTTTAAGATCATTATCATCACTGCTTTTTTTTTCTCTCCCAATATGGATATCGGGTTATTTCAGCCATTCAAACACTGCAGTAATGTGGCCTATTGTATTTTTTCCACATTTTCGATGTTCGTCATCGATGTTTTCATTGGATGTCGTTCTTTTTTATATAGAGAAAAGGGTATGAGAGAAAGGGTATGAGGGTATGAAAAAGTACGACAATTGCTTCCCCCTTGGCAATGATAGTTCAGAAAGTATCCTGCTCCATTTGTCAGTTCTAATGAGAGGTTTGGAAGATTACTTTCTCTACCTAGCCACAGCTTTATGATATGGTACCAACACAAGGATTGTACAGCCTCGCAACTTTGTTATGCTACCATTACTGCACCCATCATTGATATGGTACCAGTACCCCTTACTGGCTCTTATCATTGCTTGTGCTAGGTTATTGAAAGTTCCATTTTCATTGTCTATGATATGGAACCAAGATTAGATGCTCTCTCTCTCACTTTTAGGTTCTGAAATGTTTCTGTCGTCTGTCTAGGATTTTCATATTCTATCTGTAAAGGTGGTATGTTATTCACATTTGTTTTATTAGAACAATTGTGGTCGAACATCGGCCTCGGATTGAATCCAGGACCCCAGATTCAACAGCTAACGCTCTAACATCTAGGCTTCATCAGAGTGTGATTAAGATCAACATTATCACCCATTATCTGGTAACCTTTTTCTTCGTCCTCACATCCTTATCATTACTGTATTTCTTTTTTGCCCTCTCTTTTCAAACCATTGATTTCGGACGCTATGGAGGTTATGTTTTCGATTGATAATAATAGTTATTGATCATTCAAATCATTCTCTTCAGTATCTTCTAAGGCCATTATTTTATCAAACGCGTTTCTAATATAATTTTCCTTCCCACTATTTCAGGCTAGTGCTATGGTATGAATTGTTAATTCATGGCCTCTATAGCACCATAGTCTATTGGTACCTTAGCCAATGAATGTAAAACATGTAGGGGAACTGGAGGAAAAAAGGTATACTTAACGTTTGATGACATTTACTAAAAAAATTGGTTAATTTGAAGTTATTACAAACGCAATGTCTTTAGTGAAGTGTTACGAAGTTATGAAGAAGAATTACCGAATTCTTATAAAATAGACATAGGTGAATATACGGCAGGAAGAGGAATCTAACTGCCAATTGTTACTACTCTGGAATATTCGGTTTCGGAGATATAGATTATAAAAATATTCAACCCCCAATAATCAGCTTAATATTCCTTAATCTAAATCCCTTAATTTAATTTTAAAAAATGGTGAAACTCGCGTCTCTTACAATTTTTGGTTTTTGAGATATAGCCATCCCAGTAAAAAAACTTTAGCTCCCCTTTTCAACCCCTTAAATGAAATTTCTAAAAATCATCCTTAGTGGATGTTTACGTCAAAAAAACTTTCCTTTCAAATTTTACGTTCGTAGGTTAAACGGTTTGAGCTGTGCGTTGATGAGTCAGTCAGACAGTGTAACAGTAGTCAGTGTGACTCTTGCAAAAAATCCTCTTGCAAGGATTATCTTGCGAGTATGAGACTCTCTTGCAAGGATTTTTAGATCATCATACCTGACTCTCTGGTCCTTATCGTTACAATGTGCTGTCAGACCACAGGAGTGTGGCTTTAGTTGGTAATCACTTCTGTGGTTGGCCAATGTGGCTATAGTCTTTGGCTACTTTGATCAATTTATACGAGCTCTCACTCAGCACACTGTATCCAAAAAATCACATCTGATTGCATTAAGGTGTTGAATCCCTAAGCCAGCTGAAAGATCAATTGATCGTATTCTATCTGCTATAATTATATATCTATCTGCTATAATTTTAGGACTTTTGCTCTTAAAGATAGATATGTTAGCAGGAGACAGTTATTCTACATAATGTAAGCTCGTAGTTTTTTGTTTCATTGCCTGCAATGACAACAACAACAGACTGTAGGATGGGGTTGAGATATAAATTATTTTTAAGCAAAGTTGTGAGGTAGCTATTTTTCTTCAGTATATTAAATAACCTAGCTGTGCCTCCAGCACGTATATCAGGATGGACAATCTTAAAAATCCTGGTCTTAAGACTCAAAACTATAGGGTATTCTTTTTGCTTAGATCGAACTTACGAAAGGGTTAGCTGTCTTCACTTTTTGACATTTATGCTCACTATACTATGACAAATCATAAGGAATAGATTCACGCTAGAACAATGCTACCAAATTATCCAAATTTACTTTGAAAATCGATAGTCTCTAAATGATGCAATAACAATAACACGTCCAAAGAATGTGCGTACTGAAGAGAAATCGGCATCAGAAATCGGCTCAGTAAACGAAAGTGTGGAAGAAGATCCAAATTTATCGATTCGTCGGTCGCCAGAATTGGGGCTCTGTCCGTCCAGTAAGTGGAAAATTTTGCGCAAAGATTTTGGCCTACACCCGTATAAGGTCCAGCTGGTGCAGGAACTGAAGCTACGAGAACATCATGTGCGTTGACCTTTCGCCGATTGGGCTCTAGAACAGTTGGAAACTGACCCGATCTTTTATCCCAAAATTGTCTTCAGCGATGAGGCCCTTTTTTGGCTTAACGGGTTTGCTAATAACTAAAATTGCCGCATTTGAAGTGTGACCAAACTACAACACACACTACACAACACAAAATTTGGCGATAAGTTGATTTCGAGAAATGGACCTGCTAATTGATTAGGCCTCCAAGGCTCCGAGGCTATGTGAAGGCACTGGTTTATGTTGATAAACCAGCAACAAGTGACGGCTTAGAGGTCAACATTGTTCTTGCTATTCGTAACATACGGCCAGCAATCTTGGAAAAAGTGCCCCAAAATTGGACGTCCAGAATGCGTTTCGTCAAGAACAGCCGCGGTGGTCTTATGCCCGAAGTCATTTTCAAATGTTATGTTATGTATTGATCTTTCGAATTCAAAAATACTTTTGATTAAAATTAATTTTTTTGTAATTTTAAGTTCTATCTAGCTTAAAAAGACACCTAGTATTCCATTCAGTTTGTGTTGGAATGGGGCGCTAGACATGTAGTTGAGATATCTACCCGATGTGGTGGGTTTTTGGTACCAGCCTAGTTTGATTCGGTTATCATCTGTCCTGATTATAAAAATATCTAAAAAAGGAAGAGAATTGTTATTTTAAGATTCTATGTTGTAAACAAGATGATGATATGAATTAAATGCACTCAAGACCTCGGTGTGACCTCGACGTGTAGACAACCCCCAAGATGGTGCACTCTGGGCAACGCACTGCCTCGGCAGGACAGCAGAACGTCTACACACACGGCGGCCGAACTAGATTTAGAATCTCTCACGGCCATATAAATCTACAGACACAGCCCCAGAAAAATGGTTCTTGTTAGAACTACTTGAAAAAAGATATCGTACCGCAGGTACGAATTCTGCAATTAAACATTGAAGGAATGAGTAGAGACAAAGGAGAAAACCTTAGTAGAATGGCAAAAGAAAACAAACTATACAAAACAAACCACTATGAATCACAGAGCAATATATATATATGAGATTTTAACAGCCGACATACCAACTGGGGATACACATCAAACAATGACAAAGGGGAAGCAATAATGGAATGGATGGACCGAGAAGGCCTATACCTGATATACGATGCGAAAGACTTGAAAACCTTTAGATCAGCCAGATGGCAGAGTGAAACAAACCCCGATCTCTGCATTGCCACAACTGGACCATCCAAAGAACCTTTCAATCACACAAGGAAAGTCATACCTGGCTTCCCACGTACACAACATCGACCAGTTATACTTAATATAGGTATACAGGTACCAACAATAAAATCGATCCAGAAACCTAAGTGGAACTTTAGAAAAGCAAACTTGGAGGCCTACACTAGAGAAGTCGACTCGAACCAACGCTGGATACACCTAAGAAAATTATAACCGATTTACAGGAACACTAATTGCTACAGCCAAGAGAAATATCCCCCGCGGATATAGACAAGAATATATCCCATGTTGGAATCAGGAGACGGAAATTCTCTACAAAGAATACCAAGAGACAAGAGACCCGACTACAGGAGACCAACTGATACATGCGATAAACCACTCTAGAAGGGAAAGATGGACAGACACAACAGAAAATTTAGATTTCACACACAGCAGCCGGCAAGCATGGTTCCTTCTTCGCAAACTGGGCTCTGCAGCACCAGAACTGAACCAAAGCCCAAGATTACCGCCATTCCAGATTGCCCCTCACATTAAAAACCGAGCGGAAAATGTGCCTATGGATCTTGTATTTTAAAAAGCAGTAAAGAACGAACTAAATGAACTAAACAAAGAGCTAACAGTCGACCTACAGATCTCGGCAGCTTTCACCGCCCCTGAACTAAACAAGGCGATAAAAGCACTCAAATTAAAAAAGGCTGCCAGCCCCGATAAAATATATCCTGAGTTTATCAAACACCTCGACCCACTGGCACGAAGATGGCTGACACAATTCGATACCGACTTGCTAAATAGAGGACGGGTCCCACAAGAATTTAAAATGCCCCAGACTCTAGCCACATTAAATCTTGGAAAACCTAGCAATGACCCGACCAGCTACCGCCCCATCGCTTTGCTCAGTGTCTGCTACAAACTGCTTGAAAGACTCATGCACAACAGAATCCACCAACTAGTAGATAACGTGATACCCCCGGAACAATTAGGATTTCGCCCAAACCGAAGCTGCTGTGAACAAGTACTAGCCCTAACTGCTTTCATCGAAGTAGGATTCCAAAGAGGACAGACAACCGCAGTGGCCCTTATTCGCAGCCTATGATACTGTGTGGCTGGATGGCCTAATACTGAAGCTGAAAAGAACTATACCTTGCCTCAAAATGACTGCATTGCTAGAAAATATGCTGAGAAAACGATATTTTAGGGTAGTTACAGGAAATACGACAATCAGATCCTTTACCATAAAATACTAAAATACGGACTGCCTCAGAGATCTGTACTATCTTCACTCCTCTTAAATCTGTACACCAGTGACATCCCAGATACCAAATCACAAAAATTTTGCTACGCTGACGACATCGCATTAGCAACTCAGAGCAAAGACCTTGAGGAAGGGGAAGACATCTTCACTAGAGATTTAGAGACTATCAATAAATATTTTGAAAACTGGAGACTTTGTCCCAATGCAAATAAAACAGAAGTGAGTGCTTTCCATCTAAATAATCGTCTTACTTAATAGAAAAATATTCCTAAAGTAGTGATTCCACAAAAAGCTACAAAAATATTTCAAAAAAGCCATAAAAGGGAGAAATAATATCGCGTCAAAATGAAGAAAAAATAGTAGTATTAAAATGGAAAGACAAAATGGAAGGATATTATGATGTTCAGTACAAAGCACGCTGACTCTATGATAAACTTAGCTATTAAGAGCAAATATATTAGTAAACCAGAGATCGTGAAGGCATTTATAGGCATTTATATAAGGCATTTATAGATTTGTCGGACCAAATGACAGCCTATTAAAACCATAAAATGGTATAAAAGACTGATATTTCATCTTATTACTGCTACAACTGTAGTGAATGCTCATTATATGTTTAAGAAAGTTAATGGTAAAAAGTTGCAACTTATCAAATTCAAAAAACTTCTTTATTAAAGTCGAATTATGGATTCTACTAATCTAATCAGTAGAAAAAATTGCATTTACTTCTCTAGATGAAAGTGTTTTTTTTTTGGTTCGATTGTGATTGCTTACTCGCTGGCGCTCATGAGCAAACTCCCACCTCACAAAAAAAAACGCCACCTTCATCTCTTGCTGTAAAACATACTATTACAAGCAACTACAATTAGAAATTCATCACAGCCAATTCCAACTCGTCCAAAACGTTCACCGTACACGTCTTGAAAGAAGATGAAAGCCAGAAATGGCAAACGAGAAAACGATGCAGTCTTTGTCCATTTCAAATGTATTAATATTATTTAAATATTTTTGGCATTCTTACGAGCATATACAGATCGCTCGTAAGAATGCCAAAAATATTAATACCCACCGGTGGGCATGCGGTCTCCAACGTTTTAAGAGAATCTGTTCGACAACATTTTTCTACTCATCTTGCAATTTTCCTGCAATTAGGCGGTGCTGGAAAATGAAACTGTTGTCGAAACCATCTCAGAGTTTGAATAATGTAGCTCGTTCTAATAAAATGCTCTACACAAGCAATACTTTGTTCAATCGACTACCGCTCCTTAAAAAAAAAATGAAGGTTCACTAAATACACTGCTCAAAAGATATGGGAAACTGAAGTTATCCCCGAAGATTGGAAAATGGATTCTAACAACTAGCGTGGCATTTCCATAGCTCCTGTAACATCTAAGGCTCTGCCTAAAGCGCTACAAAAGAGACTTCTGGAGCAAGTGGCAAGTGGATTTAGGAAAGGAAGATCATGTGTTGAATAAATCTGGAGCCTGAAGCGAATACTGGAGAACTATATGTCAAAAGAGCTAGTAGTAGTTCTTGTAGAACAAGCTTATGATTATATTGAAAGGGAAGTGCTGTTTAACAGACTGGTGGAATTTGGCGTCGACGCCAAAACAAGAGAAATTATTAAGCTGAGGCTAATAGGTGCACATTCAAAAGTAAAGTACATGGGGGAGACCACCAAAGAGTTTGAAATTAAAACAGGAGCCAGACAGGTGATGGACTGTCACCAGTTCTATTCAACTGTGTGTCGGAGGAGATTATCCGGGAATCGGAGAAAGAACTGGACAGGATAGAACTGGACTATACTTAATCAAGAATACTTTGGAGGGATAAATAATGGAATCAAGATTAATTGCCTTGCTTTTGCCGATGACCTCGCGCTCCTTTCTAGAAATACTGCCACAGTTATAGAACATCTCAATATACTAATCAATCAAGCAGAAAAAGCAGGATTTCTACAGATTTCCTTTAACGAAGTATGTGACAAACAGTAAAAAGGCCCTGAAGTCACCTGGAGACCGAGCATGGTAAGAAAGAGTGGTTAGCTTTAAATACCTGGGTAAAATCGTGTAGTTGAAAACCAGTGAAAGAGAAGCTAACAACAGCAGACGGGAGAGGATGGTAGCGGCTTTTCGTAGAACATATGCTTTATACAAGAAGAAAGCCATCTCGAAGAGAGCTAAACTGAGACACTACAATACAGTAAATAAAACGCACCGCGTATATGTTAGTAAATGCCTCAAAATGACAGGCAATTTATTTAGAATGTATGAGAAGAGAAGAGGATTTTTTTAATATTTGACAGTACACCTAGTGTCTGACAAATGGTTCATGGAGGTGAGAAAGGATCTCCAACAGGTTGGACTGAATTCGGAAGACTTCTCAAACCGAACAAAGTGATCAGTTTCAGTCAGTGATAGACAAGTGTAAGGGATTTCATGACGAACCAAAAAGGAACAATGATTAGAAAAAAGAAGACAGTTTGCCAGAGAAAGAATGCAAATATTTTGTGCTGCAAGGAAAGCTTCCAGAAGCATTTCTAACACTGCTCAAATCAATTAGAGGGTCACTAATTTGTGGCTACATAAAGAGATTACCGTTAAGATTACCTGGAATTACAACAAGGTCGGTTCAACTGTCGATACAAATCCCACCCCAAACCATAACTGAACCACCTCCAAATCTTTCGACTTCCTGGACAGTAGCAGCTGCGTAGCGTCCTCCTGGGCGTCTGTAAACAAGTGCTCGGCCATCGCAACGTGTAATACGGAACCTTAATTCATCCGTGAAGAGCACAGACTTTCATTGTCGCAAGTTGCCATGCGATATGTTCACGAGCAAAATTCATCCTTGCTATTCTGTTGCGTCGTCTCAAAGAGGGTTTTCGGACGGGTCATCTTGCCCCCAAATTTGATTCCCTCAACCTATCCCTAATTGTCTGGTCTGATACAGTGACCCCATGCGTCGTCTTGAGGTAAATTAAAGCATCTTTCGCCGTAGAAAATCTATTGCGAACTCGAAATCAGTAAAAATCGGTCTTGATTTTGAGTTGTTTTTTTTGCGACCTTACCCACCGCGCCTGGTATATTACCTGGTATAACCTGTGTGCAAGATGTTCCACATGCGCTGAATAACAGACAGGCTATTGTTAAAGTTTCTTGAAACCTGTCGAATGCTTTCGCCATCTTCAATTAATGTTATAGTACGAACAACTTTCACTTCTTTGAGATGCCTTATTTTCACTTAAGTAAAACTGTCAGTTGCAAACATTTTCAGGTGTATATTGATCTGAGCATGGCCTTCCAAGCTCTTTGGATCAAATTTGGGATACATTATTTCACTTTAGTTTTGGTATTTCTTGTTAATTATTACGGATACTCCGGAAGTATGCGATGCTGATAATTTCCTATGTATCAATTAAAACAATTAAATAGAGCGTATTTCAGATGTTCTTAATTTTATTTGCATGTAATTTCCCCTTTGAAATTTATAGAGGCACAAATTAGTGACCGCTAGTGAAGCTAATTGTTTTGAGAAGTGTATTAGACAATTGAAATTGTCAATACTTTGTTTTTATTAAGTAAAAACAGGTCACTCTTAACTTGTCACCCTTTAGACGCCACAAGTTGCATCTTTTTCTTTGTGATATGGAAGATCTTAAACTTTTTTAGTATCTAACAGTCAAAGTTTTCAATTAAAATATATACAAATGCTACGATATTACATTGCGAATAGAAAGAAAAAAAGGGAAATCGTACATAGAAATATGTTAATTTACCTCATATAAATTTATTGTCTGTGAAACTTAATATCACGGGATTAAAAAAATTTGTTTTACGGTCCTAATAAATATAAATTATTTAATTTAAGAAAACATAAACTTATTTGAAGCTGCCTATTTTTACGTTTAATCACTTTTTTACTTAATTGCCTGCCAATTTGGCATGCCGTTTACCCCCAAAAATGAGAGATTTGAATAGTTTCTTGGTTTGACTTCCTTTGATTCATTTTCTTGTTTTGGTTAAATTTAGTTTACAAATTTCACCACCGAAAGTAAGAGATTTATTCTTGTTTTGATTACATTTGTAAACTAAATTTAACCTACATAAGAGAATGCTATAGATATAATAAATACTAAATACAGCTAAATATGAGGGAGTTAAATGGCTTTGAAAACCTCAAGTATAATATTTCGGGAAAAAATTGTGATGCATATTTTATAAAACAGTTGGGCAAATGTAATAAATAATGAAAAGCCCAAGTTGAAAAACAGTTTATAAAAAGTGAAAAGTCCCATTTCCTGTAAAACGAGAAAAATAAGTAATGGACGATACACACTACATAACAGATATATAGTTCTACTAGACATAAGAATATTTTTGTATATGCGGATCCAGCGGCAGCCGAACGCTCCGTTCCGGCGGAAAAACGGCCAAATAGAATTATAGAAAATAAATATAAATTCAAATCCCGCAGTGCCAAAACAATAAAAATTTTTGAAGTTCAGGGAACCCAGCATGGGACAATATTGTTTTCCGCTCGTAAATTTACGCAAAGAATGAATGCAGATTTTTCTTGTGGCCTATATTTTTTTTATTTATTATATATCAAAACGAACTTAAATAAATCTACTTCTTGTTTTACATAAACTACAAAACCCCGACCATAAATCACAGAAATGTAAGAACCACGTCAAATACAAAAACAACAATAACCATTAACCAAAATATAGCAGAAAAGGCAAAGAAAAGCACAATGTAATTAAAACTGAGGAAAGTACAATTTTAAATAAGATTAGATAGATAAGAATAGATAAATAAATAATAAATGACGAATTAGAAATGTAAGTAGTAAAATATAAAAAAGTATATCTATTATAGTTAATTGTGAAAAACATAATCGATTAGAACGATCTTATAAGGCTAAAACTATTTTCTTTAAGATTGCTTTAGCATTTGAGTTCTCAAAACATTCCAAATTTTTATTAGCCCTAGACGAAAACTCCTGTTTCATCTTGAGAGTTTCATCTAATATGCCTCCTTCGGCTACTATTCTTCTAATATCTTGATTAGTGAGTTGTTGCATTTCGTCGTAAAATTCAGGATGTTTCGTAAAATACAGCATAAGTGGTGCTGATAACATATTAAGTGAGGTAGAAGTGGTGAAATCTTCATAATCTGTGTTAGTTTGCAAGGCTAGTGCTAAATGTTTTCCAAATAAATATGCTTGGTCCAATAGAGGTTGTTCGTGCTCTGCTAATAAAAGTGCAGAATAACAAGACTTCGCCAATAAATTAGCTCCGCTTAATAAATTCCTCAAAAGCCATTCGTCTTTAGAATTCCCAACGATTTCAGGGATGTTATACGGACCTTGATCAATAATAGTTTCATCCTCAAAAATTCCAGATTCGCCGTTCTGGGATCCAACTAACCTTTCCTTATCACTTAACAATTCGCCTTCAGATATATCTCTTAACGCGGAAGACATAATATAATGAACTTCTAAATTGTATAAACTAGCTAGATTGCTGTAGCAACGACTCAAAAGATAGTCACCGCTAAGTAATGCTATTTTATTACCGTATGTTAAGATCTCAAAGTTCTCGTCTGCTTGGTTCACTGATAGAATCCCTTTGTGGATTAGTAAACTCGTCCGCATCATTTCTGTGACTTCGGCAAGTACTCGTTGTTTGTGAAGAATGCCTAAAACAATGGTAGTTTTAATTTAATACTGGCAGTTACGTTTGTTTTGCGTTTTACCTGCAGCTGAGTCTACCAAGCTTATATTTTTTAAGCCGGCAGCTTTGGCTATTAAAAGAACTATTAATCCCCAGGTCGTATCACTTTTCAACCAACATTTCCTAAATAAAAGACATGAATTAATTAATTTTTTTACATACTTCAGACGATTTTTTGGAAAACATATTAATGTTACTTTAATGAACAATAAGTTGCATACATTTTCTAAGCAAAAATGTGCGTCTTATGGTCCGAAAAATACGGCGATATAATTTGATTATGTTTTAATTACTTTTATTGAAAATAAAACAATGTAACAAAACACGAAACTTTATAGAAAATGATAGATAAGTCATAAAACAATTCATTAAAATGTCAATAGATCATTTTAACTAAAAAACTAGAAAATACAATCACTTGCCCTCAGTCCATGGATTGAGGGCTAGTAAATAGCATACAAATATCTGTTGTTTCAACATGAGATTTGTTTTGCAGTGTCAAAAAGACTTAATAATATTATAGAGCTACGGAAAGGTTGAACGTATTTTTATATTGATGCTATATTCCGCTTTAATAGGTTGAGGGCTTGTTGTTTATAAGTTGTCTAGTCTTGCATAGTTTTGTGTGGTTTTGTCAGCAAGTTTACTATAGATTCAAATTCGTGCGTTAATTATTTTAAGTTTCTGTGCAGTTTCAAATAGTAAGAAACTTTGTTAATTACATCAATTAATACAAAAAGATATGTCAGGTGAATTGTTGTCGGTGAACTTTCCGTCGTCGTCGGTGAATTGGATTCCGGATATGAATCTTGTGAGAGATTCCTCTTTAATTGATGACTTGTTTGTAAGTTGTCTAGTTTTGTGTGGTTTTGTCTGCAAATTAACTATGGATCAAATTCGTGAGTAAAATATCTAAATATATTATGTTTCGGTGCAGTTTCAAATAGTAAGAAACTTTGTTACTCAGATTAATTAACACAAACAATTCGTGAATTGAATATCTAATTATTTTAAGTTTTTGTGCAGTTTCAAATAGTAACAAACTTGTTAATCACAATAATTACGTCAAAAAAATGACCCATGATTTCACGGACACTGTATATTATTTTTAATTGTAATCATAATTTTTAATAATAATTGTAGAGTTAATGAACTTTATAGTTCGTAAATTGTTGTCGGTGAACTTTCCGCCGCTGTCGGTGAATTGCATTCAGTGAACTTTACGAAAATGATTATTTTTTAACTAGTGACTTGTTGTTTTGGTAAACCTAATATCTCAATCTCAATCGGTATTGAATAAACCTGGATAGAAAAAACTTTACTGATAAAACAATCTGTATTAGCCAAACGTTGACATACAAAACCTAGATTGATAGACCAATCTGTGTTAGATAAACCTTAATAGACAAATCAAAAATCCTGATAGAGGAGTACCACACCTACTTTGTAGCACGTACACCAGCACGTAGTCTACCTTAAGGTGGTCCCTCACCGGGAGCATTCGCCTGTAATGTAACGTTACAGAGTCGAGCATTCATCAGTGAGTGAGGCGAATCGAACATTACAGTGCGCAACCTGCAATGATACAATTCGAGCATTACATCAGTGAGGGAGGAGAACCGAGCATTACAGTTCGCCGTGTCTGTAATATTTTGCTACAACTTGTAACATCAATAGGCACCGCTTGTAATTAACCGTGACGCGACGCGTAGCCTGTATTTTGCCGGTTTTTAAATAACTCATGACACCAATATCGTCTCTTCTGTTTATTTTTTTACGTAAATAACAATATCGAATTAAAATTGCCGCGCTTAGCACAACGACCGCTTCGTCTTACATTGTGGAAACATCTAAACTAAATGCTTAGTATCGAATCCGAAATGTTACATTACAGGCGAATGCTCGTCAGTCAGAGATGTAGTATTGTAACGTAACGTTCAAAATCGAATCTGAAATGTTACATTACAAGCGAATGCTCGTCAGTCAGGGAGGCAGTATTGTAACGTAATGCTCAAAATCGAATCTGTTACATTACATTACAGGCGAATGCTCCCGGTGAGGGACCACCTTAAAGGTGGTCACAAAGAAAATGGTGACATCGAAACTACAAATCGGTACATATATCACCTTGTAGTAAGAAAATCGGATGACAAAGAAGCAGAAGAAACGCGGACAGAATGGCCACACAGCAAAAGAGTGTACGAATAGCGAGGGATGCCCTCTCTTTGTGATAGAAGGACACAAGGCCGGGGCAGGCAAATTCCCGCTATTCCGAAGAGCGCTGGCTAAAGCCAGAACACAAATAAAACAAAAAACACGCGGACGTAGACGGAGGACGCCAGAAACTGCTCCCAAAAATGCCAATTAAAATTATGCAAAGCAACCTGAAGAGGTGCGTGGCTGCACACGTCCTGCTTAACAAAACGGCCCAAGAATAAAACATAGACATTTCCATAATCTCAGAAGACGAGAAGGAAAAGAGAAGGGTTTCTCATACATCGAAATAGACAAAGTATGCTTATACGCGTGATACGTCTCGCTAAACTGCGACAACATCTACCTATAGGAAGTGCTGGGAAACATGGGGTACTGCATGAAGCAACGCAAAACAAAGAACGTAGCAGGAGATCTAAATGCCAAAGCACAGGCATGGGGATCACTTTCCAACGATTTAAGAGGGGAAATGGTAGCAGAGTGGATGGATTAGGGAAAACTGTATACCGCCAATGTCGGAGATGCACCGACCTTTGCCAGAAGGAACAGCAGCTCTTACATAGACATTACTTTTTATACCGAAAGCCTAACAGCGAGGTGCGAAATTGAAGGGTCCACGAGGAAGAAGAAAATTTTAGTGACCGCAACATAACCTACGAGCTCAGCACAGAAGGTAGTCTAAAACAAACGGAAATTAAGCAAGGAAACAAACGTGCAGGCTGGAAAACCAATGCGACAGCGATGGAAAACCTGGCAAAACAACTGCGATCGATATTAGAAGAGAGAAAGAAAGAAAGTATAAATACCGCGGGCGAAGATATGAAAATTATCACTAAAGCGTGCAACTTGTGCTTCTCGAAATGAAGAAGCTCAGAAAACCAAAGGAAAGAGATATATTGGTGGAACCGAGAAATAACAGAACAGAGACGCGAATGTGTAAAAAAACGAAGGGAAATGACGACCATAACTAAAAGGGCAAAGCCGGAAGAAAAGGATAGACAGAGACAACAATACAGGAACGAACTGAAAAAGCAATAAAAAGACAGAAAGAGAAAGCATGGAGGGAACTGATAGAGCAACTGAACAACGACATATGGGGAGATGCCTATAGAATAGCATGTAAAAAACTGAGGGTGCTACAAAGAATACAAAAGACTGACAAAGATCTAATGACGGAAGCACAAGAACTGTTGAACTGGGATAAGCCGTGGGTAGAAGAACAGGAGATCCCCCTCTTCACTCTGGACGAAATGGAAAGAGCAGTACAAAGGACAAAAACGAACAAAGCTCCAGGCCAGGACAATATAACACCGGAAATCGCTAAAAATCTATGCCGAGGCGCAAAAAGAGTACTGCCTAGACGTCATGAACCACCACCTAGTTAAAGGCGAGGTACCAATGGAAAAAATCGCGGCTGGCACTAATCGACAAAAGCCAGTAAGAAGGAAAATACAACTACTACCTATAGGCCGCTGTGCCTTCTTAACACAATGGGGAAGCTACTCGAGCAGTTATTAAACACAGGACTAACTGAAGAAATAGAAAAAACAGGTGGACTGGCAGATCTGCAATACGGTTTCAGAAAAGGAAGAAGCACAGTAGATGCGATGAAAAAAGTGCAGGAAATTGCAGAAAGCGTAAACAGCGGAGCATATAAAAGACGAAAACGCTGCCTGCTAGTGACTATGGAGGTCAAAAACGCTTTTAACTCTGCGCCGTGGAGAGAAATAGTGGCAGAATTAGAGAGAAGGAAAATAGCTCCATACTTGAATGATTCAAAGCTACCTGGAAAAAAGAACATTACTGGTAGGGGAAAGTGGTGAGATGGAAGTAACGAGCGTAGTTCCCCCAAGGTTCTGTCCTGGGACCCACTTTATGGAACATTTACTACGACGGTGTCCTTAAAATAGAAATGCCAAAAGATGTAACCATCATTGGGTACGCAGATGATATAGCATTGGTCGTTAGCGGTATGACGGCTGAAACAATTAGATAAACAACGGAAACGGCGATCAGCAAAATACAACAATGGATGGATATGAAAATACTGAAAGTGGCTCCAGGAAAAACGGAGGCCGTAATGATAGTGGGAAGACGGAAAGTGCGGCACTGGACGATAACAGTGGGAAATAATGACATAGAGAAGATGCCTGCGACAAAATAGCTGGGGGTTTTTGTCGGCACTGACCTTAGAATGACAAGACATATTACAGAAACAGTCAAGAAAACGATCTTTTGACCGTTTGTACGGTCAAAAGACTAAACATGATCCTGCCCAACAAAAGAGGACCGAAGGAGGAAGAAAGGAAAGTACTGACGTCAATTGTGTATTCTACACTACTATACGGTGCACAGATCTGGCAAAGGGCGATCAAATTCAAAAAATATAAAAACATAGTAACAAGAGTTCAACGCAAACTACTAATTAAAATAGCACAGCAAGCGCTACAAGTCATAACGGGAACATCACCTATAGACCTCCTAATTGAAGAAAGGACCAACACATACGACGCAGGACCTGAAAATAGAGGACAAGAAAGAGATATAATAATAAATAAATGGCAGGAAAGATAGGATAGCCAGCCGCAAACAGCCAGATGGACAAAACGACTAATACGATGATAAAAACATGGACAGAGCGGAGGCACAGAGAAATCATACACTATACAACACAAGCCATATCAGCACACGGGAACTTCCGAAAGTATTTACATAGATTTAAAATAATCGATTCGCCGAACTGCCGCATCTGCGACGAGGAGGATGATGCGAAGCACACGATTTTCAAGTGCCACAAATGCGAAAAAAAAACAGAAGGAACCTTACGTCAAAAATCGGTAGAACTATAACGACGGAGAACACCATCGACCTAATGCTGGAAACACCTGACAATTGGATCGATATCGACGATAACATAAGAGAGATAATAGAAAGCCAAGCCCAAGACGAAAGGGATAATATAAATAAATAAACGGGACATTCTGACAATCCTACACCCCAAGTAGTACTTGACGGTCTCCGGGGTACAAGAAGTATAATTGAGGGTTGGGGTACAAGGAGTATGATTAAGGAATATAAGTGGGTTTTTTAGTGGGTAGTCTACCCACCAAGGCGAGTAGTCCCACACTGCCCAGAGCAACTTGGAGCACTGGGGGCTGTACGTAAATGTATTTTTAACCTCCTCCCGAAAACAAACAAAAAGACCTTCGGTAGCCTACAACAATTGAAGCAACTGTTGAAAAAACATGACAGGAGGCAACTGGCATTCGTGAAAACCTCGGTGGCAGAATGGTCTACCATAAAACAATGATAGAATATACATTTGTATCAGAAGTAGACGTAAGAGTATACACACCCAAATACCAAGCAGTACCAGATTCAAAATTACACAAACAAGAGAGCGCAGAACCGAAATAGACAGAAGCCCTCGGCCAAAAACAATACCGTAAAGAAAAGCGAGAGAAAACCTTAAAATAGACATATTATTATTTTTAACATGGTATTTCTAAAATCTAAGGGGAAAACATATGCCGAGCTCCTCAGGGTAGTCAAAGAAGAAGTTAATCCCGAATCATCAGGAGTCAAGCTAGCGGGAATAAGGGAGACTAAAAGCGGAGAGCTCTTAATTGAAGTGAAAGAAGGGAGTACGAACAACCTAATGGAAATAATAGCAAACAAACTGCCGCAGATAGAAATCCGCACGAGTAACTTGGACACCGTTGTGAACATTAAAGATCTAGATGCTGTAACGACACGAGAGGAGGTAGAGGACGCGTTAAGATCTGTGTTCGCTAATATAGAAGGATGAATAAAAATCAAAAACGTCAGATCTGCCTATGAAGATAGCCAGATAGCCACCGTGTCACTACCAAGAAAACAAGTGAAAGTGCTAATAGACAGAAGTTACATAAAGGTTGGATGGGTCAATTACAGAGTGAGGGAAAGAATTAACCTAGAAAGGTGCTATAAATGCTGGGAACCAGGCCACCTAGCTAATGCATGTAAAGGGCCAGATAGGCGGAAGAGATATGTCTACGATGCACCAAAGAGGGACATCAGGCAAAAGACTGTCACGGAGATATGTACTGCCCAATCTGCAGGTCAAAGGGCCGTATACAACAAGGCGTATTCTAGACCTTGCTCAAACAGCATACAGCATACAAAATAGCTCTGTCGGAGGAGGTTAATAGAAGGCAAGGTAACAACAACAACAAGGTAACAAAAGGCTAACATCATTCAAATTAACCTAATGAGATACCCTGTAGCAGACGATCAGCTAGCCTCAACAGCCGTAGAACTGAAAGCAGACATACTATTAGTGAGTGAACCAAATAAATTTGCAAATAGCTCTAAATGGCTCACGGACGACAAAAAAGATGCAGCGATATGCATAAATAACAGCAAACGGAAAATCACAGGGTTATGTAGAACCCAAAAAACTTTCTTAATGTAATTCGATGTCAGTCGTGGTATTTGCCAGTGAAGTAGTTGTTTTTAAGAAAATTTGTTGACAATACAAATGATGTTAACTTTGTTGGCAATATGTATACAATAATTTTCTAGAAATTATAATCTTTGAAGAAAAGATACAAATGCTACTATTTAATATTATCAAAATCTTCAAACTCAACAAGATATAAATAATTAAGGATTAAAATTAATAATTTTTTTTTTAATTTAAAAATAAAACTAATTACTAACCAAAAAAATAAAACTAATTAGAAAGAAAAAGACAAGGATTAGAGAAGATTCGTCGAAATGGCGAAAAAAGCCCAAGAACGCTCACAAAGAAAAAAAAAGTACGTGCACTTATAACGCTCGACGTTAGAAATGCCTATAATTCTGCAGCATGGCAAAACATCTTGAAGGAACTGGCAAGAAAGGGCATGCCACCGTATCTACTGCGATTAATAAGGAGCTATTTGAGAAATAGAAAAATCATTCTGCAAGCAGAGAACGCAAAAGAAGAGCGCGATGTCAGCAGTGTTGTTCCACAGGGACCGGTTATGGGCCCGACACTGTGGAACATCTTGTACGATGGAGTCCTCAGACGCAAATTGCAGGAGGGAGTGGAGATAGAGGGCTTTTCTAAGGAACTGCTAATTGGATGAAAGGAAAGAGACTAGAATTGGGCCCCGAAAAGAAAAGAGGCAGTGCTGCTAACAGGGTTCAGAAAAATCAGTCCCATTACTTTCCTTGTAAAGGGAGAAAAGATAGTCCTGAAAGAATCAATTAAATACCTGGGTCTGATGATAGTGTGATGATAACAAATGTCTATCATTTAAAAATCAAGTCATCACAATAGCAGATAAAGCGCTCAAAAGAGGTGTAGCTATAGACAAACTAATGCCCAACGTCGCGTCGGTGGCCCCAAAAGCAGCGAAGGCTCCTATGCTCGGTGGTATATTCGACCATGTTTTACGCAGCTCCGGAATAGGCAATTGCCATGGAGAAGAGATCGATCAGGCATAGGTTATCGCAAATTCAACGGAAAATGACACTGAGAGTGTCCAGTGCATACCGAACGGTATCAATGGAGGCAGCACTTGTAATCGCAGGCATAGTACCAATAGAGTTTATGGTGCGAGAAAGAGAGGAACTGTACCGAATGAGAACAAGCGACAACTGTACAAAGACCGATAAAAAGAAATCCGCCAGGGCGCGAAGTATAAGGCATGGCAAAAAGAATGGCAGCTATCGAACAGGGGACAATAGACCAGGATCCTTATACCTGACGTGGTTCATGGTGAAACGAATTTTCACCTTACATAAGTACTAAGCAGTCATGGTTGTTTTAGGGACTACCTACATTACATGCGCTGGGCAACCGATAGTCTCTGTGAATACTGTTGCCTTGAAGATAGAGTTCAACACACCATCTTCGAATGTCATCGATGGATACCAGAAAGAGAAACGTGGTACGTGACTCACCTCAAACTAGAGCCCATAGGCCTAACCGACCATATGATCAGGTCGGAGAACATCTGGACAATACCAACCAATATGATCACATGACACCATCATGACCTTGGAAAAGCAGGACGAGAGGAAACGGCTCCAAGTCGAAAGCAATAAGAAACTTGACAGCACCTGAACTCTTAATCACTAGACGTGGAAGGGGGATGTAAGGCAGAACTAATACAGCGACATTTTGACGATTTGCGTGCAGTTCCTAGATGCTTGAGGAGGGGGCCAGGGGACCAGTCAAAAATGGTGCTTGCTACGTCCCGTTAAAAAAAAAGACAAATCTAAAATATTAATCTGTGTTAAACAAATCTTGATAGACAAAACCTGAAAGATCACACTGTGTTACATAAACATTGATAGACAAAACCTGATAGATCAATCTTGATAGACAAAACCTGAAAACATTGAAGGAAAAAGCTGATAATTCAATATGTGTTAGATCAACCTTGATAGACAAAACCTAATATATCAATCAGTGTTAGATAAACCATAATAGACAAATCTAATATATCAATCAGTATTAAATAAACCTTGATAGACAAAACCTGAAAGATCAAACTGTATTACATAAACATTGATAGACAAAACCTGATAGATCAATCTTGATAGACAAAACCTGATATATTAATCTGTGTTAGATAAACCTTAATAGACAAATATAATATACCAATCTATGTTAAACAAATCTTGATAGACAAATCCTGAAAGATGAAACTGTGTTACATAAACATTGATGGACAAAACCTGATAGATCAATCTGTCTTAGATCAACCGTGATAGACAAAATCTAATATATCAATAGGTGTTAGATAAACCTTGATAGATAAATCTAATACATCATTCTGTATTAAATAAACCTTGATAGACAAAACCCGAAAGATAAAACTTTGTTACACAAATATTGATGGACAAAACCTGATAAATCAACCTTGATAGGCAAAACCTAATATATTAATCTGTGCTAGATAAAGCTTGATAGACAAATCTAATATATCAATCTGTGTTAAACAAACCTTGATATGATGAAACTGTGTTCAGGGTGCTTCAAAAAAATGTATACACACTTTAAACTATTGTAGTTTTCCCGCTCTACAAGGCTAATGTTATATTTCTTCGCCAGGTGCCAGCATAATCGTCCCTCTATGTTATATTATCAGTTGGAATTTGTAATATCAACATGGGGGACGTACGTTTGAGTTTTGAAGAACGTAAGCAGGTTATTAAGTGGTACTGGAAGTTTGAGAATGTAAATGAAGTTCAAAGACAGTGGAGAAGGGAGTATGATACAGAACCACCTTCAAGATTAACAATTACACGCATACGAGACAAATTCGAAGTTCATGGAACAGTGTGTGATGTGCATAAAGGTCATTCAGGTCGGCCTCGAAAAGCTACAAGTGATGAGTCATCAACGGCAGTCTTGGAACTGTTTCAACGCTCTCCTAACAAATCTTCAAGGCAAGGGGCACGTGAAAGTGATGTAAGTGCTAGCAGCGTGCTACGCATTCTGAAGAGAGGCAAGTATCGTGTTTACATTCCAAGGCTGGTGCAACAGCTAAATGACGACGATCCAGATCGAAGGTTGCAATTTTGTGAATGGATTCAGGAGATGGTGATACGTGAACCGGGATTTATGGGTAGCATCATTTGGTCGGATGAAGCCCAATTCAAACTTAATGGAACTGTCAATAGGCACAATTGTGTTTACTGGGGTGAAGAAAATCCTCACATTACAATTGAAAAAGCTGTAAATTTGCCTGGTGTAAATGTGTGGTGCGGTTTGTCTTCAAGGGGACTCATTGGACCTTTTCGATTTGAAGGCACTGTAACTGGTATTAATTACCTAACAATGCTTGCTGATTCCATATTTCCTGCCATTCGTGCATTATACGGTAATGATGATTTTTATTTTCAACAAGATGGTGCTCCGCCGCACTATCACAGGGACGTACGAGCTTACCTGGATCAAAATTTGTCGGGACAGTGGATAGGACGCAGGGGGCCAATCGAGTTTCCAGCACGCTCTCCAGACCTTACAACACTGGATTTCTTCTTGTGGGGCACAGTAAAAGATGAGGTGTACAAACGTAAACCACGTAACCTAGACATTCTTGGGAATGAGATTCAAGCAGTGTGTAGAGAAATCTCATTGGACGTTTTGATACGATGTACAGAATCAGTGGTGACTCGTACTCAGAATTGTATTGATGCTGCAGGTCACCAATTTGAACAGTATTAACATTTGTTATTTATGTTTCATTTATATTGGACTTTCAGCTTTCTATTTTCCTGAAATTTAACTTTGTAGAACGGTAAATAAATTTTCTATGGAAGTTCAAAGTGTGTATACATTTTTTTGAAGCACCCTGTATATTCGATTTTACCTTATTTTGGATAAATTATTTAGCTTGATAGACAAATCTAATATATCAATCTGTGTTAAACAAACCTTGATATGATGAAACTGTGTTATATAAACATTTATGAACAAAACCTGATAGATCAATCTGAGTTAGATCAACCTTGATAGACAAAACCTAATATGTATATCAATCTGTGTTAGATAAACCTTGTTAGACAAATCTAATATATCAATCAGTATTATATAAACCTTGAGAGACAAAACCTAAAAGATCAAACTGTGTTATCTAAACATTGATGGACAAAACCTGATAAATTAACCTTGATAGACAAAACCTAATATAAAAATTTGTCTTGTTAGATAAACCTTGATAGACAATTCCTAATAAAAATAAATCAATCCTGTAAGTTGTATAGTCTTGTTTAGTTTTTTATGGTCTTGTCTGTAAGTTAACTATGGATCAAATTCATGAGTTAAATATATAATAATCTTAAGTTTATGTGCAATGTCAATGAGCAAATGAGGAATGAAAAAGAAAATAATATGTCTCTTGTCTTATATTTGTAGCGCCTGATTTTAAACAATTAAAATAAAGCTATTTAATTATTGGGAAATATCCTACTTGGCGATTTTCAGTATTGGATGTTCAACGTCGGAGAGTTTCCTGAGATAGGTGGCTGCGTTTGCCACCTCGTCGTTCAACAGATAGCGCAGATTCAGAAAGGAACTGGGATAACCTACAATTTTCTCGGCCTCCAATTGAAAATCGTTCGAATTTATGAATTCCTTACTGCTGCAGCGTCTCCTCCACATCCGCAAACAATTTCGCCACATCCCACTCTTACGACATATCGTATTCACTGACATAATCCCAGATGTAAAAGCTAAAGAGATTTTAAAAGAAAAACTTTTTTGACAGATGTTTTCGGAAACTTTTAGGCAATGTCAAAATTGTCAATTTTCACAGCACTCTAAAACCTCGATTACAATAGTTTATACTACTAGCTAAACAGTTTACTTACGGTGAACTAATATTCATGTAGATGTAGATTATAGGTAGTTACTTGCCTAGATGCCGTGATTTGTTAACTGGCTGGCTACTTACACGCCGAAAGCGCTTCATTAGAAGTTATATACTCCTCAACTTTGAGCGAGCTAATGCTATTAGCCGGCTAATACAAGTGATATTGGCCGGCTGGTAAATGACAGGGTTGCCACACATCCTGAATGTATCAAGAATGCAATTCAAATCAAAGTAGAGAAGGCATTAAGGAGGTTCGAGCGTAACTAATGAGTCAAAATAGTACTTGAATTTTTCTATATTTTCAATTATCCTAATAGTTGTTAAAATTCATTATTTTTATTTATAATAAAAACATAACAAATTTTAAAATTGGTAATTATTATTTATTTAATAAAATAAAGTTATTAAATGACTTCGTTATTTTTGACTTATAAGGTGACATAAAAAGATCTGGCAACATCAGTGTTATGAGTCGACTGGTTGTAAAGGGATCAGAATTTTATTAGCCCAAGATCTTGGCCGAAAACCTCGAATTACCAAAAGACAAAAATATAAAAATAATCTATGTAAAAAGCTGGAGTGTATTCTATCAAATAGTTCTACAGAAGTTCCAAATGTTTCCATGTTTTTCTTTTCTCTCACAATCAGCTGTTATCGCGACGTTGCCAAATCATCTGTCATGTAAATTACTGTCAATAACAAGATTCAAAACAAACAAAAAAATAACTTTCATTATTTAAATAATTACATCGGGAACATCACATTGCTTTAATGTTATCCTGGTTTAATATTATCTAAGTTTATTGTATATAGTTTTTTATTCCTTAAAGTTGGGAATTTAATATCGAAAAAAATTAATAAAGACGTGACGGAAGCTTGTCGGCCATAGGAATCTGTTTATAAGATTCGAAAAAACGTCATTTTTTATTGTTTTTTCCGTATAAACTAAACGGAGGATCACTTTCAAATTTTGAGATGACATAAATAAAGTATTGATCTTCACGTATAAAAAGTTTCAAAGCTTAAACTTGAAAAAAATATTTATCATGGGATTCGCTCGAACCTCCTTAAGAAAATTATTTAAAAGCATGAATTACAGTAGAACCCCGATTAACCCTGCGCGGTACCCGCTAATCCGAGTGGTGAAATTTCTGTGCATAAATTTACGATCGGTCAACAATGTGAGGATTATCCGTGGCTCATAAAAGCGGCTTAGTTTAGTTAATAAAATGTAGCGTACCGGTGAGAATCAAAAGCGTAAGTGTAATGTTTTGACTACAGAGGAAAAAAACAATATTTTTAAACTTGAAGCAATGTCCAATTGGGTCTTAGAGAAAAGAGCACAAGAAGTTTCAATATCAGGAACTATTTGTGCTAATCATGCCCAAAAGTTTCATGAACAGTTAGAAATTAAACTTTTCTGTGTCTTCTGCTTGGCTGCACAGGTTGCAGCGAGATGGAATATGAGAATTAGCCATTCAAGGCGAGAAATTGAGTGCTGATAATGTAGCTATGGCAGAATTATGCAATGATTTGGAAAATATTATAAAAGAACACGACTTAAGACTCGAGTAAGTGTATAATGCGAGCGAAACTAGGTTATACTGGAAAGTGATGCCTAAAAAAAGGGACAGAAAGTATTTCTCCAAGTCATTTTTATATAGCGAGAATGACACGGTCAATCGAAAAGCACTAATTGAAGCAATGATTGAACTAGAAATACCACAACAACTGGTATTTCTTATGAACGTAACCCACACAAAAGTGGAAAGCAGAGTTAGGATTCAAAATATACTCTGTCACACAAAAAATGCAACACCAAGAAGGGGTAGGAAGTTTTGAACCAAACTTGGCAGAAAAGTTTTACTAGTCAAAGGTAGTAATTGATTAAAACTTCAAAGAAATTAAACAAAATAAAGAGGCATTTTTTATTAATAATGTGTTGGACCGCATTTAGTGGTTTAATAACCGCTATTAGTTTCACACTTCCACATCCTTCTGGGCATGGATTCCACCAGGTTGTCGATTTCTCCCTAAGGTATTGCATCCCAGGAAATCGGTAGTTCATGCCGGAGAGCTTCTAGTGTCTGTGCTAATTGCTTGAGTCTTCCACCCATCATGTCTCACACATGTTTGATGGGCGAAAGGTCGGGAGATCTGGGTGGCCCCGGTAAGATTTTGACTTTAGCCTCTTGTGGGGACGGGCATTATCCTGTTGGGTTTTCCAGCTCCTGGAGGAATGGAAGGATATGAAGTTCCACCACTTCATCAACATATCGGTTGGCATTCATATTGCCTCGGATGAATACCAACTGAGATTTGTTTATAATACCCATAATGGTAATGGTATATACCCATATCATAACCACTCGTGTGGTGCACATGCCGCGCAACAGAAAACTGCAAATGGCGACCTTCTCCACGTCTACGTCTGACCCTCATCCGACCATCGTGCATTCACAATCAGAATAGGGATTAGTCACTGAATACCGTTCAATGCCATTCCACGTCCCAATGTAGTCGCAAGGTATACCACTCTAAACGTTGCTATCAGTAACGAGCCGCCAGCGGAAGCAAAACATGTGGTCGATAGGACTGCAAGCCAAAAGCTCTAATTCGTCGGTAAACTGTACGAAGGGTTACAGGACGTCGTTCTTTTCCAAACCATTGATCGGCTAATGATCTTGTACTCGGGAATCGGTCTATTTTAATGCTATTAGTCGGAGATGGCGGTCCTGCACCACATTTGTCTGTCTTGACCGTACACTTCCTCTTCTACAAAGTTGCTGACTTTCTGTAGACCATGATTGATAACACCTTACTACATAGGATTTGTTACGGTTAAGAGGATTACTCTGAATGAAAAACCACCTCCACGTACGCCAATAATGCAACCTCTGTCGAATTCATTCAGTTGTCGATAATCTTCACGTGGCCGTACTCTAGGCATAATCGCAACCTCAAAACCCAAAGAAGACCTCAAACTGAAAGAATTGCTACCAAAAACAATATCGAAATCGACTTAATTTCTCAAGAAATACACCCGAACATTTCTGCCAAGTTTGGTCCAAAAATTCCTACCCCTTATTAGTTTTTCATTTTTTCTCACAGAGTGTTCGCGCCAATTTAGCGCATCAGGATTTTTAAATTTATTTATTTGAATTAACTTCGGCCCCGATCAATAGAAGGGGAAAAGGTATCGATCGATACCGATCGATAATGCCGACATAGCGCGATTTTTTAATTAATCGGTTTGCGAAGTAGAGTCGCGAGAGTAGACTCGATCGGTGTAAAACGCAGAGACCGAGAAAGAATAAGTGATACCCAATTCGACCGGCACATGCACGGGCGATAGATTTTCCAATCCAAATAACCAGGGGGTGATCACGAGCCCCACGGGCCGAAGCGGAACCTAACGTCCCAAAGACGACGATTTTAACCCAACCCATTTAAGGTTGGCAATTCTCTCGATGGCGTCGGTTACTCCACTTCTTCCCCTCATAGTTGTGTTGTGAACCTTGTCTCTCAGAGACACACCCAGCATTGCTCTCTCCATTGCTCTCTGTGCTTCTCTGATTTTGTTAGCTACGCGATTTGTTAGGGTTAATGTTTCGACCCCATGTTTTAGAACAGGTAAGGCGCACTGATTGAAGACTCTTCTTTAATGGCAGATGGGAATGTCGGATCTTAGGACATAGCCTAGCTTTCCAAAGGCTGCCCAATCTAGTCCAATTCTTCTTGACAACGCACAAGTTTGGTTGTCTATGCTCAAGCGAAACTCGTGGGTCAGACACTTGCACGAGTATACTTGTTCTATTTTTGAGTTGTTAAGAGTTAGATTTGTGCTTGCAATTAAATTAGTCATGACCATAGTTTTGCTGGCATTGACCCTCAGGCCCACCTTCTTGGAGACAAAACTCATCGCAAAACAAATACCATCAGGGAAAAGGCATGCCAAAATTTAATTATTAGGACCAAGTAAACAAAAAAAAGCCAAGGCCTGTAAGAGATTAGAATGGAAAAAAATCATAGAGGAGGCCAAGACTCATAATAAGTTGTGGAGCCAAAGCCGTTGATGAAGTAATTCTTATTTGTGTACATTTTTAAACAACTTTAGACTAATGACCAAAAGACTGTTTGGATGGATAGAGTAATTTTGGATGGATAGAGTGGTTTCCGATAAATTCTTACCTCAGGTTGAAACTTATTCGAAAGAAAATATTCATAGTCTTTACGAGATCTCCAACAACCATGATAGAAAACTCATCAATGTTGCAGCCTCCAAGAACACGTTTATTGGCAGCACCAAATCCGAGCACAAAAACATACACAAAGTGAAATTGGTCTCCACAGATGGGCATACCAACGACTAGATGACCACCTCCTGCTTGGTGCTCGGCAATTATCAAATCTTTAAGAACCTACAGAGGTACACACATCGAAAAAGCAAAAAAAGGCCAGTTTCAAATTTAACCCAATCAGCAAAAATGCGACTTCAACGATGGTCATTTGGCTTTAATTCCTGAACTAGCTGTATTTTATAGGCACGTAAGCCAAGATCCTTACGTAAAATTTTCCACGTAGTCGAAGGACAAATGTTGAGAACGGCGACGAATCGACATTTCGGCGTCTTCTTCAACACTTTTCTTTGTCTTGTTGATGGTTTTGAATCGAGAAGAGTAAAATTAGTACGAAAACGATCAATAACTGCACGAATTACTTGCTTACTATGCCGATTATGTTGACCATAAATATTATGTTGATACATAAAATGGACGAACTCCGCGAACAGCTTTTTTTTTTTTGTAAAGTAAATTTCCACAATTTGAAAGCGTTGTGTCTGGCGATTTATGATGAATTGCCAAATCTTACTGAACAGAAATGTCAGCACAGTTTGACATTCTCAACTGTCAAACCATACACAACAACAATCAAAACTTCTCATGCAGCTAAAAAAACACCCTTTATAAGATAGAATACAGAACTCCTGAAAGATTATTTACGGGCAGAGCACTATAAAGAACTACTCAATCGTTGTGGAGTGGACGAGGAAAATAAAAAAGACATCCTACAATATACCACACACCACAGGATATATCAACTGTGCATATGTAAAACACGCTATTATAAAGCTGAAAAACAATAAGTCTGCAGGTAGTGACGGCCTAACCCCAAAATTGTTTAAATACACAGGCAATGAATTTACGGGAACTCATAACCTCCATGAGATTGTGAATAAAACCTGGAATGAAGAAGAAATGCCGGATGCATCGAACGTGGGACTAATCTGCTAATCATGCACTTCGCATGAAAGAGAACACTATAATCAAGGCATAACTCTGGTGAACACAGCCTAGAAGTTACTCTCAAACATCATTTGCGATAGACTTAAGCTTTATGTGGAAAGAGAAATTAGAAATTACCATTTCAGATATCCACCAGAACGATTAACTGTGGAACAGATGTTTGTGCTTAGACAAATTTCAGGAAAACAACTCGAATTCGCTCTCATCATATACCAAATGTTACTTCAAGGCAGCGTATGTAAACATAAATAGAATTAGACTCTACGAGGCAATGAATGACCTTAACATTCCTGGAAAACAGATTTAACTGCGACCACAATGAGGAATATAGTCAACAGCCTTCAAAATTTCTCAAGCAAAAGCTTCGAGATCAAAAATGGCTTTGGGCAAGGTGACGTGCTAGCCTGCCAACTATTCAATATTGTTCTCGAAAAAGTTGTCAAAAACTTGCAGATTTGTACAACTAGTATTGCACCATATTTCACAAATCGATGCAGCTGTTTGCCTATGTTAACGATGTCGATATAGTTGCAAGATCTCTCAACACACTAAGAGAATCCTTTGTTAACTTTCAAATGCTGTCGAAGTCATTAGCCTGAAAGTGAATGAGGATAAAACCAAACTCATGGTGGTATTCTTAGACAAATTGCAAAGAAATAACTGCCAAAACTATTATATTGGCCATCAAAATTTTTGAGCCACTTATAAGTTTGTCTGCATGTGAACGCTAGTTAACTCCTCTAATGACGAAACAGATGATATTAAGAGACGCATACTGCTTGCAAACCTATGTTACTACGCAGCTCCAACACAACGAGTACAACAAAGATCCTACTGTGCAAAGATCAAATCAAATCAAAATGTTTATTCCCAATGAGATAAAAGATCTATAGGGTATGTCAATATACATGTATGTAATAAACAAAAATAATTATACAAAAGTAAATTCCTCAATGTTGTAGAATTTGTGAGTAGCACTTCCTTCATTCTATATCGAATGAAGGAAGTTATCGAATTGTTATAGTATCGTTCTTCTGCTAAGCTGGCTGGCAGCGGATTATAAATTGTAACCCCATGATTGATAGGACCTTTAGAACAAAGATTTGTTTGGGATGTTAGATTTGTTTTGGGCCTGTATAAAAATGTTTTCCTCTTGTGTTATGATTGTGTATGTCTAAGTTTTTCGGAAATTGTATTTGCGTTTATATATGTAGCATGTGATTTCCAGTATGTAGAGGCTCCTAACTGTTAATATACCTAATTCACCGAAGTGTGGTCTATAGGAGGTAGTTATACTGAGTCCTTTTATGGTCCTGACTATTTATTTTTTGGGCCAATAAAATTGTATCTACCTGCGAAGCGCATCCCCATAGAACTATACCATATGTCAGCAATGGTTGGACTTCTACAAAATAATAAGTGAGGAGGTCTTCTTTCCGTAGAAATTGTCGAAGGTATCTTATTTGAAATATTTTCTTGTACAGTTAGTTGCAGATTAGTTGAATGGTGACATTCCACTGCAAATTTTCTTCAAGATGAATTCCAAGAAATTTGGCTACCTTGACTCTCTTAATGGAGTCGTTATGTATATTCAGTGGAAGGTCAACTGCGTGCAGTCTGATATATTATGTATTCAGTTTTCTCTCTGTTAAGATGAAGACTGTATGCAGAGAACCATTTGTTAATTTTATTCAGAAGCATATTGGCTCTAAGTGGATTATCAGTCCTATTATGTTCCGAGATGATGAAGTTGGCATCGCCTGCATATAATGTACAGTGTTGATCATTTAAGAAACTAATCAGATCTGATTTGTATAGAAGGAAAAGTGTTGGAGTGAGGACACTACCCTAAGGAATTGCCATGTTTGTGAACTTTATACTGGATTGGCCGGTTAGAGTTCCAGATTTGACTTGAACAAACTGTTGTCGATTTTCAAGGAAAGATTTGAGCCATTTGGCGCCTTGTCCCCCTATCCCATAATTGAAAACTTGTCCAGAAGAAAGCTGTGAGACACCCAGTCGAACGCCATCGATAGGTCGCAGAAAATGCCTATCGGAGTGTTTCCCTTATCTACCTCAGTGATTATGGTGTTATAGAATTCTGCAGTTGTAGTAGTGGTGGCACCATATTTCACAAATCGATGCAGCTGCTTGCCTACGCTGACGATGTCGATATAGTTGTACATTTTTCTTTGCAGAAACCACGCTGTTGCTTTGGGACGAGATAGAAATTATCAACAGAAGGCATAAGTCTATTATGCATGCAATATTCCAGGATCTTTCCTAAAACTGATATTATGGCTATGGGCCGGTAGTTATTTGGTTGCTTTTTGTCTCCCTTTTTGTGAACAGGAAGAATAGTAGACTTTTCAGGATTGCTGGGAATATTTCCAAATTCTTAGTTAGGGTGCTTAATTCAAAACCGGCTGGCGGCAGAAGACCGGGAAGGGCAAAACTTTGATGGGAGAACAGAAAATCGGCGCGTCAAACAGGAGAGTAATCTCCCTACAACTAGACATTTAAAAAAGAGAAAAACTTCCAAATCAATCAAGAAACAATGTTCCGCCACACTGCTATTGTGGGATGCGCCGGCGCATCCCACTGCAATGTTACCAAAAAGAGAAGACTTTCGTGGTGTATTTTTTTACGATTGTTATGTGTTTTTCCCTAGCCAACGGACCAAGGTGTTATAGAAGCCATGGACTAATATTATTAAGTGAAAACATAACTTCCATAGCGTCAGAAATCGATGGTTTGGAAGAAATAGGTAATGAAAAATAAAGTAATGAAAAATACATGGATTGAATGTGATCTTGAAGAAAAAAGACACAAGATTATGAGCATCACTCTTAATCTAGTGTCTTTTTCTGATTATGCTGATCTTAATCACTTACTCGTAGAAATAAGCTCTAATACTAGCAGTGATGATTATAAAGGTCATATCAAAAGAAGTCAATACTTGAAAATTTTGACGTGCAACATGAACCTAATGATATAATGAAAGTTTTTCAGCTTAAACAAATGAAGGAACTTATAAGGACGAGAGTATATGAATATCAAAACCCAAACAAATTACAGATTTATTCGAGTAAATTGTACATATATTATGTACAATAGGGAATATGCAAGTGATTTAAATTTACTAATTAATAATAAACCTAAATAATTATGGTTTTTATTAAACCATTTATTTTGTATTTAGTTCCATAAAACTGTTATACTACTAAAACTTTAAACAAGCGAGCGAAATTCAAATTTGCGAAACGTATCATCTTTGATCGACTCGAATAATGACGTCACATGGCATGTTATGAGATTTTTCGGCGTCGATATTCATAGTGTGCTAGTGGTTTTTGAAAGAAAATTGGTTTTTATTTATATTTCTGTAGTGTTTTCAATTACCTAGTGCAATTTTGGTATATTACAAATTATCAAGAAGAATGACTACAGGTGGTTTTGCCAAAGCTTTGTTTTATATAATGTCTTGCCCGACTTCATTCCTTCGTTCTTCCTGGTCAATTATTATCCGATCTTAAATTATTAAGTTTTCTTCAGTCTTGACTCGAATTGTTTAATCCCTTTCAGCCATGTCTAGTCTTGTTTAGCTTTGTTCTATCTTCCCTTTTGCCTATTCCTGCTTAATCTTGGCATGCATTATGTGTATATAATATGTACTACACTTTTCCTATTACTAAGAGAAAAAAAAAATAAAAAAGTTTTCACGATAAAAATAATGTTTAATAAGGTCGTTAGATGTATGGTCGTAATAGATGTATTTGTCTAAATAAAAGACATTAAAATGTAAAAAATGAAGTGCTTCGATTATCCGTGTTTTGAATTGTCCGGCACACTTTGGGTCCGGGCTGACCCCAATAATCGAGGCTCTACTGTGTTGTTATACATTCATAAATATACCATAAATCACAGAAAATTAGTTTCTTCGGCTGGAGAGATCACGTCCTAATAAATTAACGTAAAGTATCCTTCTACCCAATAAAATCGGTTATTTAGTTTCTTTCCATATTATTAATATGAAGAGAAAAATATTTATTCCTGTAATAAATTTATTAGAATCGTTTGGTTCTTTGAAAAGCAATTTTTTAAAGAGCAACATTTATATCTGAAATTATCTATTTCTATTTTAATAATCTTTATATTGACATATATAATCGTATCTACTCAATTTTAGTCCTGTTCTACTCCTATCTATGTCAGATGCTATCTACTTTTATATATTCCAGTGCATTATCAGTCGTTCGCGACATGATTTTAAGATCTTTAGTTTTCTCCTGATTCCATGTTCACGTTGTTCGTAAACCTTATATAATAGATTCTTATTTTATTCCATAAATTCAGAGGTCCATAAAGCTGGCAACCCCACCTCTTCAAAATTCAAGCTCTTTATGTGCTAATTATGTGCCGCAATCGCGATTTTTGTGCTCGAAGCCTTCAATGAAAGGATCAATTTTTACTAGTGGGGGTGCTAACTTAACAGTCAAACTAAAAGCCACCCACCCAACTAAAAAATTGCGATACCGACACCAAATAAGCATAAGAATTATGTGCTTTTCAAGTACCCTGGAGCGAATTCGCTAACTCAACCCTTTGTGCGAAAAACTCACCCCGAAACTGAATGAGCCATAAGAGGCGAAATCTATAATAATCGAGCAAACAAGTTTTAACCAGCGCGATATTGTTGCAATAATTATGTGTTCTCCAGAAATGATATTCCCGAATTTTATGCTGGCACCCTTGTACGAAAAATTCACCCCGAACTGTACTAGCCGTAGGAGGTGAACTCTTTTATAATCGAAAACAAACATTTTAAATAACGCAAAATTATTTCAATAATTATGTGCTCTCCAGGAATGCTATTTGCGATTTTTGTGCTCGTATCCTTTAACGAAAAATTGACCCCGAACGTATGTGCCATAAGAGTTGAAATCTATAATAATAGAGCACATAAATTTTAACCGAATCACAATTGCTGCAAATATTAATGTCCTTTCGAGACACTTTTGAATCACTATTAGTGATTTTTGTGCTCGCACCCTTGTGCAATAAACTGTTTATACTAATCTTTAATATAATCTTTAATAAACAAGAACAGAAATTTTAAATGACTCAAAATTGTTGCAATAAATATGTTCTCCAGATATGCTATTTACGATTTTTGAGTTCGCACTATTGTACGAGAAATTCACCCCGAACTGTATTAGCCTTAAGAGGTGAAATCTTTAATAATCGAGCACAGAAATGTAAACCGACACGAAATTGATGCAATTATTATGTGCTCTCCAGATATGATATTCGCGATTTTTGTTCTCGCACCCTTGTACGAAAAACTCACCTCGAACTATATTAGCCTTAAGAGATGAAATCTTTAATAAACAAGAACAGGAATTTTAACTGACACTAAACTGTTGCAATAATTATGTGCTCTCCAGATATGATATTCACGATTTTTGTCCTCGCACCTTTGTACGAGAAACTCACCCTGAACTGTATTAACCTTAAGAGGTGAAATATTTAATAATTGAGAACAGAAATTTTAAATGACGCAAAATTGTTTCAATAATTATGTGCTCTCTAGATATTCTATTTACGATTTTTGTGCTCAAACCCTTGTGCGAAAAACTCACCCCGAACGGAGAGAGCCATAAGAACCAACGCGATATTGTTGCAATAATTATCTGTTCTCCAGATATGATATTCCAGATTTTTGTGCCCGCACCCTTGTACGAAAAATTCAACCCGAACTGCATGAGTCCTAAGAATGAGTCCCGATACTGATTTCAAATTTACAGATTTTCCCCAAAGTCTGAAACTTAGTTTTATGCCGGAACCATAAGGTCTATAAAGCTAGCACCCCCACTTCAAAATTCAAATTTGATAAGACCAGAATTATGTGCTCTTTATGTGCTAATTATGTGCCGCAATCGCAATTTTTGTTCAAATTTGTGTGTTCGATTATTAAAAATTTCACCACTTATGGCTCATACAAATCGGGGTGAACTTTTCCTACAAGGGTGCGAGCCCAAAAATCAAGAATAGCATATCTGGAGAGCACATAATTATTGCAATAATTTCGCGTTGGTTAAAATTTGTGGCTCGATTTTTATAGATTTCACCTCTTATGGCTCATGCAGATCGGGGTGAATTTTTCGTACAAGGGTTTGAAAACAAAAATCGTAAATAGCATACCTGGAGAGCATATAATTATTGCAACAATTTTGAGTCATTTAAAATTTCTGTTCTCGTTTATTAAAGATTTCAACTCTTAAGGCTAATACAGTTCGGGGTGAATTCTCCGTACAAGGTTGCGAGCACAAAAATCGGGAATATCATATCTGGAGAACACATAATTATTTCAACAATATTGCGTTGGTTAAAACTTGTTTGCTCGATTATTATATATTTCGAATTTTATGGCTCATTTCGTTCGGGGTGAGTTTTTTGCATAAGGGGTTGAGTTAGCGACTTCGCTCCAGGGTACTCGAAACGCACATAAAGCGCACATAATTGTTGTGCTTATTTGGTATCGGTATCCCAATTTTTTATATGGGTGGGTGCTAGCTTGACTGTTAAGTTAGCACCCCCACTAGTAAAATTTGATCCTTTCAATGAAGGCTTCGAGCACAAAAATCGCGATTGCGGCACATAATTACCACATAAAGAGCACATAATTCTGGTCTTAATAAATATATATTTTGAAGAGGTGGGGGTGTCAGCTTTATAGACCTTAAATTCAGGGCCATCTTTACACTTTGTTTGTCACAATTTGAAGTAGTCTAGACTGCGTAAATAATGAAGTAGATATTCTAGTCCTTAGTTTTGTTTCAGACTGCTTATGCTGGCTTTGAAGATTACATAAAGGAAGCAACTATGTGTATGTAGTCTTAGTTTCAATTAGTCTAGACTATGTAGATAATGAAGTAGATAGAGATCATCTACTTTATTATCTAGATCTAGATTATCTACATCTAGTCCTTAGTTTTGTTTTAGACTGCTTATGCTGATAGTGCATACTATTTACAGGAAGCAACTATGAGTAGGTAGTTTAAATTTGTCTAGACCAGGGGTTCTAAAAGCGTGTTCCGCGGAACACTGGTGTTCCGCGATGCACCTTTAAGAGTTCCACGAAAAAATCGATTTTAAAAAATATTATTGAATTAAAATTCTGCTTAATCCAATTCTACAATTTGCTAGCTTAGGTTAGGTTAGTTTATATTCGCGTGTTGTTACTAATATGCAGTTCAAATTTTAATTCTCTCAATTTGAATTTTTTGAAGTAGGTAAGATGTATTTACATAGTCCACGAACTGTACAATAATGGGCATTTACAATAGTGGTCGTAGATAAATAAATTTAGGTAAGTTTTGAACCACATTATTTATTGATTTATATTGCAATTTTTAAATTTATAATAATGAATAATTTCGTCATAAAAAAAACCTTGTCTTGATTATGATAATGACAATCCTAATGTTATAACTAGTAGAATTGAAGAGAATGAAGGAAACAGAAAAATTGTGCCAAAAAATTAACTCGAAATGTCTATCGTTTGTATGACGAAGAATACTTAAAATTTGGATTTACCTGACCGGAAATACAGATTGTCCAACACCACTCTGCATTGTATGCGGCAAGAAACTGACAATAGCGTGATGGCGCACGCTAAATTAAGGCGTCATATCACAACTGAACATAAAAATCTTTTAAGTAAAACAAATAATTTTAAAAGGCTTGAAGAAATATAAGTCTTATAGATTCTATAAGATTCAAATCTTAAAGGACAATAAAGAAAAATTGTCATTTTTCAAAAAGGATAGCTACCCCTGTCTTTATAACGTTTATGTTATATTTTAGATTGTAGATGTTGCGCTTAAAAATATATCAGAGTTTAGTGTTCCCCGACTTCGAAAAGTTTGAGAGCCTCTGGTCTAGACGACGTAGTTTAAATCTACACTAGTTCTACACACAATCAAATTAACAAGGCGATTGTTATTATTCTAGTCCACAGTTTGGATTAAGCTATGTTATGCTTGTCTAGACTAATATGTAGGAAGGGGCTATGACTATTTACACTATTCCACTTAGTGTACTGCTCGAGTTACGGCTAATTATCGACAAACAATCGATGAGGTTTCTGTTTTTGGGAGTAGCCGCACTAAACTTTCGATTGCAACTAAACTGCTAGAGTTAGTCCAAAACAGATTAAAGCTAGATAATACAGAAACAAACTAAGACTAAATAGACAATCATACCTGGTCTAGTTCTTAGGCCACGACTAATTATCTGCAAGGATTCCTATTAAGCTCGATTAAGGTTTATGTGAACTCACAATGAAATTCAAATTAAAACTAATAACGATAACCAAACCGGGATAAAAAACCGGGTAGCCAGCTACATGTTTTGAGGTATATATACAGGGTATTGGGTAAACATGCAACAAAAATTTAAGGGGTTTTTTACAAATTTTGTGAAATTATTTGTTAAAGTTTCGTTCAAGTCCAAGTTCTAAAGTTTTGTCTGAGCCTTGGTATGTAGCCTTCTCCAAATCTGGTCCATGTCTAATCTAGTCTTGGTCAAGTCTGCATTATATCTATTCTAAGTTCTGTCCAAGCTTTGTCAAAGTCTTGTTCAAACCTTCTGGAAGTCTTCATGTCTTAACCAAGCCTTCTCCAACGACTTGAGAGCAACTCACATTTTTTTCGGAGGGAAATAACGTTCAGTGTAGTCTACAATGTGCTTACTGCTATAGTCTGTAATTTTTTTTGTCTTATGATGATTTCTAAAAAATCCTTTGTTTTTAAGATACAGGATGAACTAAATTTGCGACAGTAACAACATTTTATTATCAAAAAGTACATATAAAGCTGCTCAATTTACAATAAATGTTCGTAATGACTTCCTCCAGCCTGAATAAAAGCATTCAATCCTCTCATCATTGAGTTGCGAACTCATTCAATCACACCAGGGTGGTTTCTAATTGAGTTACACAGCAATTATCCGACTTCGCAATTCGTTCAAATTCTCTACTGGAGTAGCATACACTAATGACTTCAGATAGCCCCATAAGAAATATTCCAGGGAGTTTAAGTGGAACAATCCAGCGACCTCCGTATGTTGCTGTTAAAAAATCACGAGCAACCAAACTGAAATGTGGTGGTGCACCATCGTGAATAAACCACATTGCAATTCTTGTCGCCAATGGTACATCCTGCAAAAACTAGGGCAGTATTTTTTTCTAAAAAGTTGCTTTACATCTCGCCAGTAAGTCTTGCTGGTAGAAATACCGGTCCAATTAGATAGTAACCCACGAATCCAACCCAAACATTCGAGGAGAACTTATGTTGAAAAGGATCTCATACCTTATGCGGATTTTCATCTGCCCACACATAGTTGTTATGAAAATTACTTATTGCATTTCTTCAGAAACTGGCTTCATCGGTTAAAATAATCTGTGTCAGGAATTCAGAGATTAGAACTAATATTAGCAAAAGCCATTGACATAACGCAATACGTTGACGATAATTAGCAGGTAGTAGTGCCTAAATACGTTAAATATGGTATGGATACAACAAATTGCCCTTAAGAATTTCCGAAACTGTCCAATAACTTACATTCAAAGTTATCACGCTATCATGTCCAGCACATTCTGTTCCAGTTGTACCATTCTTACTGTCATTAAACTTCCTGGTCCTCCATTTCATTTCAATGTGCCGGTTTCACGAAGACGTCAATGAATGTTTTCGAAAATTTTAACTTTCTAGAGGACTTCAGTAACTATTAAAGAAATGTCATACAGCCAATCGTCACTCAATGTAAACAACTGAGTTCGATACAGATGACGATCATTGACGAGACGTGTTCAAATTAAATCAATTTTTACGTTAATTGATAAAAAAGCCGTTACAAGATATCCTCAACAATTTTTTGTACTTGATAACTCATTAATTTTTTTAGTTGATAAACTCATTGGCACACGCCATACTTTTATTTACAATAATGATTTCAACCAATATCGATTATGGTTGTCGCAAATTTTTTTCACCCTGTATCTACGAAACAAAGGAGTTTTTCAGAAATCATCATAGAACAAATTATTCTTAAAATAGGCCAAGGAACCCTTTTAATTTTTGCGGCATGTTTACCACCCTGTGTATAGATAGATATAAGCAAATCCCGAATGCAAATAGGTTGAACAGACCTGATTCTATATCTATTTATGTTTCTGATGTAATAGAATAACGTTAAAAAATTAAGATATTTTCACAGTTTCCATGTGTTTTAGCTTAATTATAAGAAAATAAGCATTCAAAAACCAGTTTAATTTTCATAAATAATAAAGCAGTTAAAAATTAAAATTACGTTAGGTCGTAAAGAATTTATTTGTCGAGGCATTTTCGGGCGCGCGTGTTTACAAAACCGAAATTGATACAGTTTTAATGATAAAACCCGGCGCGCCAGCGTACTAAATTAAGATAATTTACAATTAAACTAAAACAATGCTTTCTCTATTCCGCTGTTCCGAAATGTTTTATTGGAGGTAATCCGGTCTGTGCAAAATTAGTGCGGGACTAATCATCGCCTTGGGAATTAAATCCGGAATAAAAGTAAGATGTTAATACGGTACGTGTCCTGCTTAGGATAACGGTTTCGCTACGGATCTCCTTTAAATGTTCCACGTTTTGTAGAACCTTAAGGTTGTCATCCTTTACATCGCACGACAGTTCTTAAAACAACTAAGTCTATTCTATTCTATATCTCTTCTTGTCTTCTTTTATTACACTCTAATTGTGTTTCCAGAAACTTAAACTTACTCTCTTGGGATATTCATTGTATTCCACAATGACAAACTACAAGAAAAACTAACATATAATAAAATTTTCTTTTGATTTAGTTTTTGTTAAGCTTGCTTGTATATTATTGTCTGCCTAGTCTTGTTTTGTCTACTCTTATCTGTCTAGTCTTGTCTGTGCAGTCTTGTATGTCTAGCCTTGTCTATCTAGTCTTGTCTGTCTAGTCTCGTCTGTCTAGTCTTGTCTGTCTAGTCATGTCTGTCTCATGTCTGTCTGTCAGTAGATTAAGAAACGCAGCCAGCATAGGTTCGAGCTCGACGGAATGCTGACTTTCATATGCACACATATGAAAAATCAAACAAATAGGCTGTCTAGTCTGTTTAGTCTTGTAGTTTTGTCTGTCTGGTCTTATCTGTTTAGTCTTGTCTGTCTAATCTTGCCTGTCTAATCTTTTCTGTGTGGTTTTGTCTGTATAGCCTTGTCAATATTGTACATTTATTGTTCTTCCTTATAGATTCTTATATTGTTCTTCCTTATAGAGAAATTAAATGCGTTGATTAATTTACCCAAATATAATAGCAATTTTGGAAATAGTTTAGCACGTAAATGATTTAGTTGGAATATAAAGTTAAATTGTATGTATGTATAAATGAAACTCTGTATATAGTTATAGTGGGCTTTGTGTGCGATCTGGTCGGTCTCTCTCTCTATATGTATATAAAGTATATCCGTATAATAACAGGGCAAATATAAGGGTTACATGAGGGTGTATTGAAGTATCCGGAGTTTGGTCGGTAAGGTCCAGCTTTCAATTCTCCCTGGAGAGGAGAGGAGAACTATAAGCAAGGTCTGTTGGGATTTGTTATACGGGGTTTGTTATGGTAATTAATGTACACACACACAGAGAGAGGAGTGGGCTAAAACGAGCCGGAGCAGACCGGCAGGACCATCGGCTCTCGCTCTCTCAGATTTAACAGCTGCGGTTATCACATTCTCAATTTGGTTTTCTAATTACTACCGGGAATATATAGCCGCACTCACTCACACACCTTCGCACGAACATTTTATCGACTTTTTTTACAAATTCACTTAAAACAGAAAAAATACTGCCTGAATATTCATATTAAAGAAATATATATTTATTTAAATGCAATAATATTAGTAAGCAGAGGAGAAAGAAAGCGGGCGGAAGGACAAAATGGAAGAAGATTGTTGTAAAGGCTAAAACCCATCAATAGTTATAAAGACAACAGAAGAATTAGTAAGTTTAAATATATATATATATATATATATATATATATATATATATATATATATATATATATATATATATATATATATATATATCTAGTTTATGTTAGTAAAGCTAGAAGCAAATAGATTTGGTTTCAATTGACTAGAAAAGATTAGAGTAGGATGACAATGGGATTATTGCTCGAAACTTAACAGACAAGACTATACAGATAGAACTAGTCTAATAAGATTAGACTAGAGTAGAAGTAGAAGAGTTTTAGTTTAAAAGTAGTTTTTGTATTTGGGTGGATAAATGTAGTGCCAGTAATGAAAATCTATAGGTTATAAGTTATGTCGTGAGTCGATTTAATCTGTAAGAATGTTTAAAGTGAAATAATAAAAGTTTCAAGTTTCCGCGACAATTCACTCTTGATAAAACGTCGCTCGATAATAAAACGAGCAAATTGAGACTCAGGCGTACCAATAGGAATGATTTATCTTCTTCATTTTTGTTCACCTAAATGCAGTATATTCTGCGATTAGTTTCCAACACAAGACTAATATGTTAGACTAGATAAGACTTGAATTAAGAGGGCAAGTCTAGACAATAATTGAAATTAGATTGCAAAACTGGATAAGTATAGACCAGATGGAAATAAATCTAAATAAGTCTAGACTTGTGTCTAGAGTAGAGAGAGAAGACTAGACAGACAAGACTAGTCAGACAAGATTAGACAGACAAGACTAGCTTTATATATTTAGACTAGACTCGTTTAGTTATTAAATTTTATTTTTGAATTTATTTGGTATGAATTGCTGAAAGTTTTTCAAATAAACAAAGGATTTGTGAATGGGTGTGTGTGTGTTATAGAAAAATAATTTATGTCCATTGGAATGTTCTGTCGGGAATGAAATGTGTTGGACCGCAGTTTTGTACAGCAATTTAGTAAATAAGTTTAGTGCGGGGCGGCGGATGGCGGACGGCGAAGATGAATCGTCGATACACTCTTATATATTTCGCCTTGCCGCCGATTTTTTGGCCGAGGAATATCGTCTTAAAGTTTTCCACCCCGAAAATATATTGTCCGCATGCAAATTGAATTGTTTGCAATTTACAGCTTTCCACGCAGATTGATTTTTATTCTACGTATAACTTATAAGACTCCCGAGATAAACTCAATGATTTATTCCTCCTTACACGCCACAGAATTTATCTAAAGACAGCTTTTCCAAATAGATTAAATACAGTGAAAATTAGTTAGAAGATTGACGGAGGGGAATACATACTCCGTTTTGTTCCTTAGTTGTGTAATAATCTCTGAAACATGTTGAATAATTCAACAAGATGGGAATTGTATAAAAGCTCGAGTGTAATTGTAACGATGGAATAAATCGCGTCTCTTTGTCCCGAAAGTTATTTAACATAAATTGGATTATAAGTGTTAAAGTTATGAGGGCTTTAAATTTTATGTTATGCAACGCACCCTTAAATTATTATAGATTACCTTACTAAACTAAATAGATATATAAGCATTCAGTATTAAAATTGCATTAACGCAGATTATATAACTTTACAATTTACAATAAAACATTAATGTTTCACCATACTGGCATAATTTATCGGTTCTTTTTTATTCAAAATACTTTGTCTACACAGTCTTTGAAGGTTAGAGAGCAAATTGCATTTTTTTTAAAATTTGTTTAAATTAAAATTTTTGAGCGAAATTAATAATTTGCAATATTCGGAATAAAAACTGCACAAAGAGCAATGGAGTGATTTCAAACAGGTACATATATCGAAACAAAAGAATATGAGCAACAACTAAAGTCACCGATATTGGAGAGAAAATAGCAATTCTCAAATGGAGAATCGCAGGTCACGTTGCAAGAATTGATAGGATAGGATGAGACAAGTGAACGGAGGCCGCATGAACACAAAAGAGGAAGACCACCAATGAGATGGTATTTTGACTTCAAAGGAAAAGCCGGACTAGCTTGGATCCAAATAGCACATAATAAGGAAAGATGGAAACAATTAAGCCCCCCATACACGTGCGAACAATTTGCGCAAATTCGGTGTTTGTACAAACGCCTGTTTGTACATACGCTAGCACATACACGTAGCAACCTATTGCGCAAACATCATTTCGATTTATGGTGTTGTTCGTTGAACATGTCAGATACGGACGATTGCTGTGCCGCCATTATTCTGGCCATAGTGGCTGAGAAATGAATAGTTAAAAGAAAAAGAAAGCGAAGAGTGTGGGTCAAGAGTTGGCTCCAGAAGAGGAACGAATTCAGTCATGACCGCCTGGTCACTGAGCTCAAAATAACGTCAGCTGCAGACTACAAAAACTACCTTCGAATGGACGCAACTTCGTTCAGCGATCTATTCGAAATGGTGACACCCCTCATAGTGAAAAAGAACACGGTGATGAGAGACGCAATATCTCCAGAACTGAGATTGTTGGCCACTTTGAGATACCTAATAAGCGGTGCCTCCTTTGAAGATCTGAAATTTCAAACTGCCATCGCAGCTCAAACACTTGGAAAAATAATAGTGGAAACTTGTGACGCTCTCATCCACGTTTTGAAAGGATTAATAAAGGTGAGTAAATAAAATAGTTAGGTGTAAGTAAAAGGTGAGTAAATAATTAGTAATTCATCATGAATAAGGTCATGAATTGATGAATATTGAACTGGTTGCTGTGTTGATTCATGTATCTGATCCATTTCTTGTCTTGAGGCACAAATGTTGAGGTATTGCGATGAGTCAGAATGAGTGGAAACGTTTGAAGGTGGTGGTGATGGAATCGGGGGGTACGAGTTGAATGGAGTTGATGGGGCTGAACGGGCATATGAGAATGGAATGTAGCCAGGTGGATGAATGTATTGAGGATGATTGGGGGTGGCGAATGACTGATTATTTTGGATTTCGGATTATTTATGGTGATTGAATGTCTATTAAGGTTGCCCGGTCGTCCTTCGAAAAGAATGTCATCAATGAATTTTTTAGCGTAAAGTTGCTGACTTGCAGACATTTTCTCATACTCTACACCCCAGCCTTTTGCTATGATCTGAGCGTCTGAGGAGGGTTTTTCAAGACGTTCGCAGGCCATAGACAATAGTCTAGTCCTTTTACTTTCTTCACTGTCCTCATTTTTCCTCGATCTTTTACGTGTAGGTGTATGCTCGGGTTGGGATGTTTGAAACCTGTCTTCTGCAACCTAAATCAAAATAAATGGAAATATCTATGTAGTCGTGAAAGTACTTATCAATTGAAATTATTGAAGTTATTGTAATGAAATTAAATCATTAAATTAAATAGTAATAAAAATTGAATTGTTGCAGATTCCAGCAAGTGAGAATGAATGGAAGGTTATTGCCGGACAGTTTGAGAGAAGGTGAAATTTTCCCCACTGCATCGGAGCCATCGACTGGAAGTATATCAGCATCCGCAAACCACCAGGAAGTGGCTCCTACTACAAGAATTCGTTCAGTATTGTGTTGATGGCTGTGGTTAATGCCAATTACGAATTTATAATGGTCGATGTAGGAACCAATTGAAGCGTTTCCGATGGGGGTGTGTTCTCCAATACAGAATTTTATATGCGACTCGTGAATAACACTTCATATTCCTCAACCTGATAATTTACCTGACAGTGAAATGAAACAGCCATACGTTTTGGTGGGAGATGATGCATTTCCTCTTATGGATATTATAAAAAACCTAATGAAACCATTCAGGCGAAAAAACCTGACTAGAGAACAAGCGATATTTAACTACAGGCTATCTCGCGCTTGTCGCATTGTGGATAATGCCTTCGGAATACGCGCATTGCGATTCAGAATATTTTTGAGCGAAATCAATATGAGCCCGGAAAAAGCAAGCTTGATAGTTCTTGCGTGTACTCATTTACATAATTTTCTAAGAATGAACAAAGAAGACTTGTATAACCAAGGTGGTTTTAAAATTGAGAACACACTACAGGGGAGATCATAAATGCTGATTGGCATTCTGATGGGCAATTACTTCCATTGCAACAGCTCCCAGGCAGAAATACCCCAGTATCTTCAAAACAAGTACGTCTTAACTTCTCACATTACTTCAATAGCGAGCAAGGTGCTGTCTCTTGGCAGGACAAGATATTCAAATAATTGTTTGTATGAAATATTATGATTTTGAATAATAATAAATTTGTATTTGAATGTACGAAAAAACAATAGAAAATATGAAAAAAAAATTGTACGTACCTTCGTTTCGTTATTTCCTTCAATAAATTCAATTTCGTCCATTGTCGAAGTTCCTTGAATTTGAGTTTCTGATCCCTCAAGAAGTCAAGCTCGTTGAAGTACCACAAACTTGGCACGTACATGTCGTCTGTTCCTCAACCTGATTTTATGCTCTCCTTCATTTTCTTCATTTCTCTTCTGTAGGCAGTGTGGAATGAATTGTTTTTGGTTCGTACACATACCCTATCTGCACAGGGTTCAATTACCTAAATTTTATCGACGAGTATTTTATACGCCGCGTCCTTCTTATTTCTATCTTTATAACCGTCACTTTTCACCTTCCACACGTCAGGTAAATCACGATACACTGCAATAAACTCTCTCCAAAGTTCCCGCTGTTCATCATCTGTTGTTCTATTCGCCATATTGGAGAGGTAAATACCAACAAACTAATAAAAAAAAGTTCGATTTGTTTACCTGAGTATATACTAAGTCTCTCTTGTGCTAGTAACTCAATTAGCGGGATACCTGCTATTACCAAAGACGCCTCCCATTATTCTGTAAGCGCTAGTGGTTCTAAGGGCAGGCATTCTCTGGACCGTTGCAAGCTTGTGTTTGGTGGCTTTCTCGCTTATAGCCCTGACCTATAAAGTATTGTGGAGTGGGCCACCGAGCACAGCAGTTTTCTCTTGCTGGTTCTGGGTCCTCCTACATTTGGCATGAGCTCTCCAGTGCGGACAAAATTCTCAGAGCTTAGTCTGCTGATTTTTTGACATGCTACCTAAATAATAAGTTTTTATCGATTATTACGCCTATATACTTTATGGCTCCCTCTAGTGTGATAATAGCGTCTCTAAGTTTGAAAGATACGTCGACAATTCTTCTCATTCCTATTAATTAGACTGCCTCCGTTTTAACAAGTGCCAGCTTGTACTGTTTACCTTCCATCCATTTATCTATTAGTAGCAATGCTTCATTTGCCCTTTGCTTTAACCCATCCTCGTATCTATCGCATACCACCAGTGTAAGAACGTTTGCGAAGCCCATAGTCTCTACCCCTTCTGGAATTTTGAGTCTGAGAACGTTCCATGACGTTGAGCCCATGACTGACCCCCTTCTGGAATCTTGAGTTTGTGAACGTTACATGACGTAGAGCCCATGACTGAACCCTGTGGAACACCGCCATGAGCCTTCTTCGTATAGCTAAAGCAATAGCTGATTCGATGACAATTGTCATTTGAGATAGATTACTATCTATCATCACTATCAGGTATGGTTGAAAGCTGCATCGTGTGACTTCCTCTAAAATGTCCTGCCCGTAGGCCGAGTTAAACACATTGCGCACATTGAGCGTAATTAAAGCGCATATTCCTCTGGTTCTCCTGATATCCTTTTTAGTGGTGTCTGCAATGGCTATAACTTTGTGACTCTACCTAATGAAAGCATATAGTCTCGAAAAAAAAAGTAAATGAGCCTACACGAATAACAAACAAAACAAGATCTCATTTAGACACAATTTTTGTGAAGAGTAGATTTATTGTTTCCATCACAGTAATAGATGCTATTCGATCACAGAATGCTGAGTCTGCAAATAAACAACAACGCAGACAAAAAAATCCAAAATGTCGCACCACCAGAAATTATTCCTCTAGCAATAAACCAAAATTTGCAATAGCACTGGCAAAAGAGAAGTAGACGGAAATATAGAAAAAAGAATTTGTAAATGAGAAAACTATTTCGTTCATAGAAATATTAAAATATCACGTTGACACATGCTTTCCCCTTAGAAAAGTGAAAGAGGGAGTCAAAAATAAATCGTGTGTTACTACTATAATCAAGAGATCAAGCAAATATATTAACGAATTATACATTATGCAAAAAAAAAAATCCAGGTTCTACGCAAATAGTTCCTAGAACAGGCATAAGCAACCTGCGGCCTGCGCCTGTGTCGTCTTCCCTCTGCTATGAAAATTACTGCCATGACCCATTTTTTAATAAACGGGACCAATATGCCTGCTCTACGCTATGTCGCCCCTGTACTGGAAGAAATAATGCTAATTTAGCCGTACTTATCCTTAGTTAGAAAGTAAGTACAAACACTAGAAGCTTTTAAATTTGACGAAACGGGATTTCTATAACAAAATGCTACACAAAAGAACAAACAGACAAAACACCTTATGGACAATATTAAACGAGTTATCCAACAAAACAACTTCAAAAGAAAAAAGTAGTAAAATCAAATGTTAATAATCACCTAATAGAGGATCCTAATAAGGTAGCATCAATGTTTAATACCTTTTTTAAAGACGCTCCTTAGAGTTCATGAATGTCTCTATTACGCATATAGTTAATGTTTCATTTACCACAGAAATGTCCCGTTCCATTTGGTTCTTAAAACATATATAATTTACACAGTTACACAAAAAGGCGATAAAACTAACATTATAGGCCAATAGCCCTAGCGTCTGTTCTCTCAAAAATTCTGGAATAGAATAATGCCATTCATCAACAAATACCAACTGATACCAAGCGAACAACATGGTTTCCGCAGAAGAAGATCCACTGCAACGGCAATTATCCATACTTATATCGAAACTCTAGAGGAAGTAGATCGTGAAAAATGTGCGATAGGTATTTTTTGCGATCCATCTAAAGCGTTTGATTGCGTGGCGCACAATCTACAACAAACTAACAGGAAACAGTTCGTGAGAATAGACAACGGAAAATAGGGCATTCTTCCAGGTTAACTACAAATATTGGGGTACCACAAGGCAGTGTACTCTCCCCAACTATATGTTCACTATTTATAGCAGACATTAACAAGAACACATAAGGGGAACACTGCACATTGTTCGCAGATGACTCCAGCTTCATCATCTCTTACAAAACGTTGGAAGAAAAGGAAATACAGGCAAACTCATCAGTGCAATACACAGATTGATTTCCGCTAACAATTTACTTTTAAACAAAAATAAAATACATGGTTTTTCGATCTTCTAGCAGAGCTCCAGGAACTATTAAACTGAAAATCGGCGATACAGAATTAGCTAGAACCAACCAAATGAACTTTCTTGGGGTTTACTGACAAGATACCCTAAAATGCAATATAACCATTTTATTCTCAGGTCGTCTCCTTGGTTGGCGGTCAACCGAAGGTTGGCGGTTAACCAATTGACCATTATCGTTCTTGACGCGGATGCTCGGAAGACATCTGTGGTCGTACAGTTGAAGCAGTGGCGTAAGTCTTTTAGCCATGAGTTTTGTTGTCTGCCAATGGACCTCTTTCCCTGTATTTTCCCCTCAATAATTAATCCTAGGAGTTCGTAAAGCTCTCCTCACATGATGTGTCCCAGGTATTCCGCTTTTCTGCTCATCATAGTATGAAGTAGTCCTCTTGACTTTTTCATACGGGTAAACAAGTACATTAGCGTTAGTCACGCTTTGTACCCAAGATATCCTCAGTATGCGCATGTAAAGGTACATTTCAAAGGCTTCGATCTTTTTTCCATGGCGGGGTTTAGAGTCCAGCGGGGTTTTAGATCCGTACAGAAACACTGGAAACACGTAGAAACTCAACATGCGGGCTCTCATTTTCAAACTCACGTCAGGTCAGGTATTCTACCTAGGTCAGGTAGTCCATTCACCGTAATTCCGCCTGAAGTTTCATCAAGTGCTTCGTTGAATATTACTTCCGAATAAAGATTGAATAGAAGAGGCGATAGCAGGCACCCATTTTGTATATGTATAGCATCTGTGAGTAAATTATCGACTAATACTTGAGCCATTTGATTCCAGTATAATTCCGTGATAATCTCTATATCTCTAGTATCTATGCCTGTTGATATCAACATGTTTATCATTTTCTATGCTGAACATAATAAAATGTCTTTTGGTAGTCTATATAGCTGGCGTACGGGTCGCAATTTATATCGCGACAACTTTGGACCAAGCCATTCAGGCGGAACAGGGCGTCACGTGTACCGACACCATTGCGAAATCCAAATTGTGTTTGGCTCGTCTGATTTTCATACTTCTGGTAGATTTTTGTGTGGATTATACGTAGAAACACAACGTAACCAGCGATCCTACTTACACTGTACTGCGCAGAAGTTCAATCAAGATTGATCAGAAGATCTGCGCAGATTAAATCAAAAACGAGTCATAAGGGCAATTGAGGGTATCGAAATTAGATCAAGCAAACCATACTTCACCAACAATAAAATATTGACACTTACATGTCTGTATACTAGAAGTATGAATAGTACACCTCCAAAAACAAAACTTATAAAAAATAAAGGTTTTCATAATTCTGAAACGCGACGTTTCCAACAAATAAGACCAGCTAAGACATCTAGTGATCTGCAGTAAAAGCCCACTTAACTCAGGGACTATATAACAAGCTCCCGTTTACCCTCACCAACAACTCAAGATCGAAAATAAGAGAATACTTAGCAGAAAGGCTTTCTATTGAAATGCTATACTATTTTTTACTTAAATGTTAATGGGAAATATGTCCTTGCTTCAATATCCTGCACCGTGGCTCGGTTTGCGTCCTTCGCAATGCTGCAGCGTCGGTCACCGCTGGTTATAGTGAAACCACGAATGCAGGCACATGCATGTGCGCTGTTCTCCTAATTGGCCGGGTATTCTTATATTACAAGAATACAGGGATAACTACGTGTATCCAGGACAATTTGGATTGACACGGATATAATAATACACGCCGGTTCAACTAAATAAAATTGATTTTATTTTTATCTGCCTCGTGTGAGAATAATTCTTAAGAAGTGGTGCTAGTAGCCAGCTCTTCCGATTCCTCAGGTGTATTCCCACTCCCTAACAACTAGTTGAGAGTGGAGGATATCACACGTATCTACTGCTTCACATCATCAGAGATAACACGTAGCTGTCTGTTACCCTAAGGTGGCAACATCGCAACACTATAATGTACAAGAATTTAATAATTCATCTCATATTTTTTGACATTATCTGATATGTATTTAGTTACATTTTGTTCGTTATTTGTTTCACCCAACTTTGGGGTACTTGAAATCAATAATTTTCAATTGTTTAGAGCTTTCCCTTTAGCCCAGTATTGCCTCATCCTTTGAGATCTTGCTTCCCTTTCTTCGGCAGATATGTGGATCGTACGCTTTTGTTTAATTTTAACTTGGAACCCTTGCTTATTATCCTTGGTGATGGTCTTGGCTGTTTTGTCTTTGAGCATGGTTCCTGTAATTTGGAGTTCTATGAGGTCTTTCTCAGTTCCCTTAAACCAAACAAGTTTTGTTTTTTTATTACGAAAGTGGTCGAAGATCTTTTTGGTAAGTCTAGTTGAATTCACTCGGAGGATGTGCCCATAAAAATCAATCCTCCGTTTTTTTATTGTGTCCGAGAGTTTTTCAGTCCTTTGGTAAAGACTTTCGTTCCTGACATGGATTATTTTCTTGTTATGAAATTTGGGGCCTAAGATTTTGCGAAATATCTTTCTTTCCTTGACCTCCTGTCTTTAAAGCGGCTTCTGGCTGGTTGCTTCCCTTTCTTCGGCAGAGATGTGGATCGTACGCTTTTGTTTAATTTTAACTTGGAACCGTTGCTTATTATCCTTGGTGATGGTCTTGGCTGTTTTGTCCTTGAGCATGGTGTCTGTAATTTGGAGTTCTATGAGGTCTTTCTCAGTTCCCTTAAACCAAAGAAGTTTTGCTTTTTATTACGAAAGTGGTCGAAGATCTTTTTGGTAAGTCTATTTCAGTTTACTCGGAGGATGTGCCCATAAAAATCAATCCTCCGTTTTTTTATTGTGTCCGAGAGTTTTTCAGTCCTTTGGTAAAGACTTTCGTTCCTGACATGGATTATTTTGTTGTTATGAAATTTGGGACCTAAGATTTTGCGAAATATCTTTCTTTACTTGACCTCCAGTCTTTCAAGCGGCACCTGGGTGGTGAGAGACTGCAGGTGGTGGTGGTGTTTTGGCTGCATATAAGGCTTCTAGTTTAACTAGCGTGTTATAATATCTTATCTTGGTATTCCAGGAGAGAGACTTCTTGTTATAAGTTTCCTTCGTGAATTGGAAAGACAATTCAACTTTATTTCTCCTAGATTCCATTAACTTTTTCTCTAGTGCATTCCAGCTAATCCATTCCCCAAGATATCTGAATTCTTTAACGATGTCTATGTATTGGTTGCCCACTTAAAGCTTTTTCGGTGGGTTTTGTATGTTCGTCATTATTTTGGTCTTTTCAGCTGAGACTTTGAGACCCATTTTTGACGCTTGCCTCTGGAGTTCGAGGCAAGCGCAATCTGTTCCTTGGCTTCTTCCCATGTTTCAGCTAGTAAGGCGATGTCATCAGCAAAAGATAAACAATTTCTTGTTTCTTGTTCCTATTTTGATTCCACTGTGGGTATTCACATTCCACTCTCTGACTACTTTTTCTAGGGCACAGTGTTTTAATGTTGTTTTAATCTCAAAAAGGGTAGAGAGTTCTTCCATGAATTTAGCTTTGGAGAATGTATTAATTAGTGTTTCTCTGATTAGGTTTGTAGTTTTGTTATCTAGGTCTAGTTCTTTCAAGACCGAGAATAAAGATTGCCTATCTATAGAGTCGTATACCGTTCGGAAGTCAATAAAAGTGATAACATACGATTTAGCCCGTCATTTTTGGTAGTTCATGATATGTTCGAGTTTGATAATTTGTTCCAGACAGGATCTCCCTTTCTTGAAACCCGCTTGGTATTCCCCAAGTTGATGGTCTATTTGAGGTTCTGTCCTGTTTAGTAGGACTGTGGAGAATATCTTGTATGTTACATCAAGGAAAGATATCCCTCTGTAGTTGTTAGGGTCGGTATTGGATCCTTTCTTATGAAGTGGATGTATAAGGGTTGTTTTACAGTCATCTGGGATTCTTTCATGTATCCAAATTTCTTCAAAGATATTTCTGAGAGACTGTAAAGCCTTTTCGATAACATTCTTACAAAGTTCAGCTGTGATTTGATTTTCTCCCGAAAACTTATAATTCTTAAGATTAGACATTATTGAATGGAGTTCCTTAATGGTTGAAGGTTAATGAGTCAGGTTTGGTTGATGTGGAGTCCATCTGTTCTATGGGTTCCTCAAAGTTAAGGAGATTTTCGAAGTATTTTGCTAATACTTTGTAGTTGTATTTGTTGTTATGGGCAACTCTACCTTCTTTATCCTGGAGTTGTAGAGTTGGGGGATTGTACTTATTCAATTTCTTCTCAAAATTCTTATAAAAGTTTCGTACATTGTTTCTGTGAAAGTCTTCATTAATTTGCATAAGCATGTGATCATCTCGAGTTTTTTGATTCTCTTAAGGGTTTTAGTCACTAAATATCTAACATTTAAGAAATTTTGTCTGTAATGGTCGTTTTCCTGTGATTGCCACTGGTGCCATTCTTTCCTTCTTAGTTAAATGAGACTATCACACTTTTTCGTCCACCACGCATGTTTTCTTAGTTTAGTGGAGCCAGATGTTTTGCTTTAATTGACTTTTTTTATTTGACCCCAGCCTTGATTTTGTAAATCTGCAGTGGCGATTTTATTTTAGTTTTATTTTAGAAAGATAGTGCTTAGAATTTAAGTTAGCACCTCTGAGTACTTTGACATTTTTTATTTCTCTATTAAATTTGCTTTTAACCGCTACATGATCTAATTGAAATTCTCCTAAGAGCGGGTTGGGTGAGGTCCATGTTTTCTGTTTCCTTAAGAAGTAGGGTTTAATCCATTCGCCGAGATACTTAAATTTCTCAGTCCTCTTGATGTTTCCCTGCTCTAGTAACATTGTCGTTCATTGTAAAAGTGGTGTAACTCCATGTTTTGAAAATTCTTATTTTTTTGCTTAATGGTATCACATTGTGTTACATCTTTCATTATACAAGTGAAGCAACTTCAATAGTTGAATTCAAATCCAATAAAAGGCGTTATTTGTTTTTACAGGGAACTAAAACTCTAAATATTCATTATAAAAGTGAAGTAAGTCCATAGTCATTTTAATAGTGTAATTAATATATATTTGTGTGTGAGTGTATAAGTGTTTTAATAGTTTATTTTGATGGATTTAGTGGATTTTAATGATTCCGGGTGGAAAAGGTTCTCAAGACATAGCAGCATTTCTTCTTAAGCACTTAATAACTCATGCGGCTTTAGAAAAGCATGTCATTGTGTATTCCGATTCTTGCACTAGCCCAGGGGTCGGCAAAGTGTGGCTCGCGAGCGACATGTGGCTCTTTTGGTGTGAACTAATGGCTCTTCAGAAACATATCGAACAAAAAAAATTCACAAAAAAAAGAAACAGAATTTCCCCTTTTCGGGAGTCTTACTACCGCCGGCGCCGCCGCCAAGTTCATAACTCACAGTCACTCTTTTTCACAATTTTAACAATAAACCAGATATTGTGAATACAATCAAAAGCTTACCATTGTATGCCAAAACTACAACAGATAGGACAAGTCGTTAAATTTATGCCAACAAGTTGAGGACGTTAAATTAGCATCAGTCATATCAATAGCGGTCGATGAGTCTTGTGACATAAAGGAGACGGCACAAATTGTTCATTTTGCTCGCCATATATCATCAGTTGGTTCCAAAGAAGAACTCCTGGGATTAATGCCACTCAAGGGTCAAAGAGAAGGAGTAGATGAAGTAAATGCAGTGAAAGAATTTCTGAATAAAAATCACATCGATCTTATTAAAATAGTGTCAATTGCAACAGATGAAGCTAAAAGTATGGTGGGCAGTAAAAAGGATTTGTCACAATTTTAGAACAAAAAATTGATCATGACCTTCAATTACAGCACATCTACCATGTTCTCTTGAAGATAGCCGTCTCTACTCGTCCCTCCTGATTTCAGTATAATAATTATCTTATATTTTGCATATTTCAGGCCCCGGGGGCCCCCAGCACCCCCCCCCCCCCCCCAAAATATGCTTCAAGAGAACATGGTAGATGTGGAGTTTAGGAACCCTTGTGCGTCAGTTTTAGAAAGCAAATTGGTGCATTTCTGCAAAACCGATTAGACAAATAAACATAATTATCCAAAGATGCAAAGAATGTTTTTGCCATTTATGACAAGTTTTGGGAAAATAAGTTTTCGATGAAAATAAGAAGTTGGAGGAAAAAGGCTCTAGATAGAGAAGTAATGCAGCAGGCCAAGGTTCTACATGGACCTTAGTGTTGATAGAAGAAGAAGAAGAAGTTTTTGATGAACTTAACGTAGCCCGACGCGACGGGACGTGACGTGACGTATAACTTAAACACGTTCTTTTATATGCGACTAATTACGCCTGACGCGACGTACATGTCAGAACTGAACGTAACGTAAATGGTGCCAAAGTTCAAACTTCGCTTCCCGTTACGTTAGCTGATTCACATGACTCTTTTTGCCAATCAACGCTCTCGATTCTTGCGCGCATGCAATCGAATTCAAGAGTGACATTGTTATTATGTTGTGATTGGTGGTATTGTGTTGTTATTGGTGGTATTGTGTTGTGATTTATATTGTGCAATAGCCAGCAACTACAACAACAAAAAGAAAAGAAAATGTCGATGGACCTTTCACAAACATACCGTTAGTTAAATTCACGTCAAATCAATTTACGCCGCGTCGCGTCCCGTTATGTTAAGTTCATCGTAAACCCGGCATTAACCATCCAAAATTCTGCATATAAAGAAATGATAATGTCATCTTTGACAGTTATTATCATTTTTATGTTATTATAATATTATCATTTTTATAGTAATTGCCATTTTTAACAGTTATTAAAATTTTTGGCAATTATGAACTACTTTAGCGTTATTAGACAGATTACAATAATAAATGTAGCGGCAGGCCCCGCAAGCCAGACCTTCAGGGGGGTCGCGCAGGAGAGGGTCCGGCTGGTAAACGCCACCTCAACTATATGGCCAGTTAGAAGCTGGATTTGGTAGTCAAAGCCACCAATAATATTACAGCAAAGGCGCTTAATCACCGTCAATTATGAAGAAAATTCGAAAATATGAGTTTATGAAAAAAGTATCCGTGGCTCTTGATCCGGTTTAAAATCATTTTAAATAAAAAAATGACTCTTAAGTTTATAGAGTTTGCCGACACTGCACTAGACAAAACCGGAATACTAAGACATTTTTTTCCCTCTTGAAGCTTGTACAAGACTCTGACACTAATATTGACACCATAGATAACAAGTTCATGGTATCTGGACATTCTTATCTTCCAAATGATGGTGACTTTGGAATAATAGAGAGCGCTAGTCGCCGCCGTTGAAAATTTATAGCCCAGACCAATTGGTCGCTATTATAAAAACAGCCAAAAAGCAAAAAAAAAACTTATTTTGTTGTTACTGAAATGAAAAACGCCCAATTTTTAAGTACCACTGTCTTAGTCTTAATTCTAGTCTTAATTCTATTACAAATAGATAAAAACAACTTGCGGTTACGACTTTAATTGGTTAAATATTAGATGGCTGAGGTTTGAGAGAAATTATCCTTTACAATTTCAATTTAAAGAAATACTACATCCCGACACACCCTTATATAAAGTAGATTTATGCAAAAAAGCAAGAACGACCGACCCACTTCTACAATATTCGACAAGACCCACTCTATCCATCTAACGACTAGTTACGAACGCAAATAAAAAAGATATTCTTGATCTTCTACCATACATTCCGCCAATTTACCACCATTACTACAAAAATCTGCCCATAGATATTCAAATCGTTCAAGCACTCTTAAAGCTGGTGAGCGTTCATCTGATGACGAAATTACATATGATTAAAACACTATACACATGTCGCTATAACAGTGATGTAACTCCAAAAAAAGAGTTTAAGTTCATTTATTAAATTAGTTTAATGTTGATTTTCTACGTTACTTCAAATTATTATATCTTTGATTTGTATTAAACAATTAAAACGAGAACACATTGAATGAATGCCTATATATTTTTCCTACACTTTAATTCGCAAAAAGCTCGTTATTTTAAAATTCAGTTTCAAGGAGATAATTCACTTTTACAATGAGCGACACATCTCTCTGTTTGCTTCTTTGATGTTAGTGAAACATTCTGTTTTCTCCAGCGACCCACTTTGGCAGCCTGTTTTCTGAGGCCTATTTTCCCTGCATTTTTGTGAGAAGAGAATCAGCAATCAGTGCTAGGTTATGAATGTTATCTATGTTAACAATCAATGTTATATTTTGTTGATTTTGATTTTGAATTGAGAATGTCCAAAGATGGATCTAATGGCTAAAGAAGTAGAAGAAAGAGTTGTATTCACTGACTTTATACTTGCTTTATTCTTAAATTTTTACCATTTTGTGTATCAAATAAATAAATAAATAAATGTATATTCTTTGTTACTGGTAAATTTGATACTAAACATCGGTGCTGTTTGCAAAAGTCAATTTAAAATTTCTCTCAAATCTTGTTGGTTTTCATTTCGCTAAATCGACATATATTCAAAGAAACACTATACAGATTGGAATTTTAATCGATTTTGTTGAACTAATGAAAATATCTTGGAACTGTAATTCAATGAAACTTTGATACCCTAATTCATCACTTCCCAGAAAAACTATAAAATGCGACCGGTAGGCCCCGGTAATGGATTCGTAGAAAAACTATAAAAGTTAGGAGTTTTACTACGCTCGACCTTCAACGTGAAAAAACCTTTGCAAACCCGAAGAATCTCCTTCGAAATACGAAGTATTTAATTGGTTTTTATTCAAATTTAATTGAAACCGAATTAATTCCAAGAAACTATAAAGATTGGAATTTGAATCCGGTGCATTTCGAGCATATAGCGAACATTTTTTACCTCCAAATCAAACAACATAAAAAAATTAAAATTCCATTCGTTAAGTTCTTTATGTAATTTCTTGGAATCATTTACGTTTTTCTATTTATTGAATCCGATTTACTCACAATGAATACAAATTAGATAAAAAAAAAAATTCTGATTTGATTGATTGACAAAAATTATTGTTACCTAGAAAAATCAGCAGCAAAATTAAAATGATAAAATACACAATTATTCTCGCACCAAGCTAGCCATAAATAAAATCATTCCGTGTAAAATATTTCATGAATATTAATACGTCGGGGCGAGGATGGTCGGGGAGCGTTCGGGGGGCGGTGGCTCGAAAAAAACTCTTTTTCCTGTTTATCAGATTTTCAATAAAAACGTTTTGCTCGTGCGAAACTTTTCGGGTTTGTTGCCGTAACGGAGGATTCGCGCTCGCCCACCCACACATTACATCGGCTAAATGTTACGTGCTGAATGTATAAATAATTTTCATATATAATCTACTGATAAAACTTTTCACCAAAATTATTCAATTATTACGCATATAAAAAGAAACTAAATAGACTGAAATGAAACGCACCTGTAAAAAAATTAGAACTAGATATGAATGAAAAGATTTTAAATTGATAAATGAAGTTAAGTTATTTTAAGTTAAACTAGAAAATTAAATATATATGTATGGAAAGGACAGTGGTGGCGAACCTATGGCACGCGTGTCACAGCTGGCACGTAGGAAAATCGTATTGGCACGTGAACTATTTGTCTCGCGTGCCTCGTTCATAAAGAAATCTTTGAAAAAGTTTTCCCAATCTACTTATGTGCAACATCTTAGGTGTAAAATATAATACGTGTTATATTCAGGCTAATACGGTACTGATTCTCACAATCAGAAACGATTATTCATTGTAAAAGTTACCTGGTATGTCAGCGTTTCAAAATAGGAAGATTTGAAAAAAATTGGCACGCGGCTGGAAAAAGGTTCGCCACCCCTGAACTAGGACTATAAAGATAAGACTATATTAAAACTAATAATTTCAAAAATATAAGGAATATTAAGGATACAAATAAGTAAATAAAATTTAGCAATATAGGGAAACTAGCTATTAGCCCGCGGGTTCGCGCGCGCGGATTTTATATCGGTCAAATTAATTCAGGCCATATATTTACGAAATATTGATTATCTTGTGAGTAATATGAAGACAAATATTAAGATAGACCGTAAGTAAGATTTGAAAATTGTTACGAAGGTCGGATAAAATCAAGTTGAAATAAACATTATCATAATTTATTTTTTGCAATATTTTCGTATGGATTTTATTCAAACTTTGCACACTTATTACCTATGAATTAAGTTGAAAATTTTAATAAGTTTGAATGGAATCTAGTGGTTGGTTTCAAAGTTATTGCTTGTTGCAGAAAACATTTCGTTTTTAAAGAGTGTACATAGTGTTATTTTTACAACCCTCTCATGTATGAACTTTTGAAATGGCGAATAAAAAAATGTTTAAACTATTTTTGGGATATTTAGTATAAAGATTATAGATTGTAGATATGGTGGTGACGACTTGTACGACCTTTATAGACCTTTATAGATCTATTTTACCCCACCCTCTTCCGCTAAGCGTTTGTGTACTTACTCATTTAGAGCGCTTCCTCTAATCATGATTCCGCTAGAAATTTCAGGATATGGGTGGGATTCAATGAATGCAACTCCTCTGCGTTCAGGCAGTGAGCCCCGACGTATATCTGTCTCTTGCGGAGCAGTGCTCCGCAGTCTTTGAGCAGATGTATAGGGGTTTCCTCTGCTGAACCACAGAATCTGCGTCCGTCATCCTCTTCTAGGTCTAGGGCTTTGAGATGTTTTCTAAGTCTGCAGGGTCCCGTGAGGGTCCCGTCAGAATTCTAAGCTTCTTCCTGTTTAGTTTCAGGCAAGCTTTTGTTCTTTTCTGGTTAAAAGATCCCAGCATCACTTTGAACTGCCTTAACCCTGGAAGTTCTTTCCAGGTTTTCATCCATTGTTCTCTCATTTCTTCATCTAAACTTTTGTGGATGGTCTTCACACTCATGCCACAAAAGGGTTCCGGACCTATAAAGGGACTACTGGATCCCTTGTTTGCTAGGTGATCGGCTTTTTCGTTTCCGTCTATACCAGTGTATCCTGGTACCCAGTATAGCGTTACTTTATTGTTTTTGCCAAGTGTTTAGTTTTCCCACACAGTCCTATACCAGTTTGGATCTGATGGTGTATGAGCTAATGGACTCGATGGCCGCTTGGCTGTCTGACAGGATAGCAATTCCTTTTTTTACGATAATTCCTGTCGAAGTTAAACTGTGCACATCTTTCGATTGCGTGTACCTCTGCTTGGAAGATACTTGGGAATGTTCCCATGGTTTCGGTATTTGGTACAAGGTTCCTGCACCATTATTTTCCTTTGTCTTCGAAACATCAATATACCACTTGATAGTATTTTGCTCTTTGTGATATGCTGAGGATTCGTCGCTCCAATCGGTTTTACTACTACACATTGCTGTGTAGTTTTTCTCGAAGTGGTATTAGCATACCATCTCGTCTTTTGGAGCTTCCAGTCAGGGGATCTTGGCAGCGAGGCTGTTTCGGTCTCTGCTCCCGATTATTTCACCTCTGCCTATTCCTTCCTTGCTGAACCTTACAATCGCCGATCTGGCGGCCCTTTCCACCACAAAGTGCAGCGGAGTTAGATCCAGCAGCAGCTCCATTGCTGCTGTCGGACACGACCCCATCGCCCCCGTGATTCAGACACACGCCTGTCTTTGAATCCTTTCAAGCTGTTTCCTCATAGAGGCCAGCTTGGTTCTACTTCCCCACGCAACTACCCCATAAGTGATCGCAGGTCTCACTATCATGGTGTAGAAACAAATCTTGTCAAAACGGTTAATTTTTGGGAGGTTTCTTGTGAAGTTGCATCGGGTTATTTTCAGCCCAGAACCAAAAATTTGAACTCGTTCTTTAATATACTAAATTATAAACTATTAAAGTATTAACTTTTATAAATAATTATTTTCTACCTTTTTTGACCAGATTTTTGGATATTGGTAATTCACCATTTTTTTCATTTTTAAAGAAGAATTCAAGTACCATTTTTCACACCTCTAACATCTCCAGTTTTTGAGATGTAAGTATCCCGCACATGGGCGTAGCTAGAAGGGGGCCAGGGTGGGTAATGCCCATCCTAGAAACGTCTTTGCTTACCCTAGAAAAAACAACAGTATTGAAGAATTACTTAGTGTTTAATCGCTTTTTTTATTAAAGATTCAATACCAATCCTCGTGTAATTAATTTTTCCAAAATCTATATTATCAAAATCGTCTCTCTCATAAGCAAGTAGGTATGCTAGACTTACCACCAGTGTTGGCAACCTGAAAGGTCGCGCCGGTCGCACCAGGCGTGCGAAATTATCGTACATTACCAAATAGTTAAAAAGAAAACGATGTTTCTTAGAAGAAAATAATAAATTCGTGGTATCGTGAACAGATATTATCCTGAACTCAAGACAAAATTTTATTAAATTTCTTCATTTAGTGTTTACTCACATAGTCATATATTTCCTGGGGTAAAAAGTACTTTTCCCAGAATACGATTTGGTATATCTTCTCCAATAAATAAACTAATATCAAAATTTTAATCAAAATACATTTTTTTATTTAATCCAATTTCCAATTCCTATATTATTTATAATATAAATGCATATTTAGCTATTAGACTGTCAATTTTACTGAAGAGTTAAGACACCACCTGGTAAAAAAGAGCGCGAATGAACTGCATTATTATTTATTACTAGGCGTCATTTATGATCTCTCATTAAATGACTGGTTGGTTCAGCTGGACGGCTGCCCCCCCTAGACAAAATCCCTAGCTACGCCTATGATCCTGCATTTGTAAGCCTCCATAGCTTGCTTTTCGGAAAATGGTAAAACAATCTATTTTGTGACATATTCGGTTTCAGAGATATGTATTATAAAATATTCAAACCCCAATTTTCATCCCCTTTCATCGTATTTTCAAAAAATTATGAAACACGTGTCGATGTGATGAAAGCGAATCTTAATACCAAATTTTATATCTGTAACATTTTACGTTTCTTTAATATTGGTGAAACCATACTAATTATAGATTATCATATAAACTTATTAAGGGCCCAAATTTTAGATTCGTAGGTTAAACGGTTTGAGTTGTGCGTTTATGAGTCGGTCAGTTAGTCAGACAGTAAGTCAATCCATTAGTCAGGACATAATAAAGCAATTACTTAAATTAAAAGTATTCTCGAATTTTTGTGCGTTGCTTATATTGTAAAGATTCTTTATATTATTCTCTGCTTTACTGAATACAACTAAATGTAATCGCATTAAATCTATATAGTCTCCATTCTATACTATCACTATGTAAGTAGTATAGGATGCAGAAAATTTAGATTGAATGTGATTACATTAAGTTGCATTCAAGAATGCGAAGAATAATGTTTAAAATATAAGCAACGTAGTAAAGTTCTGCAATGTATTGTAAACAGTATATATAGTTAATATGTAAAACTTTCAAATATATACACGTTGTGGACAATACGAGGTATAAGGACCCGGTTCTTTAGAATTGCCCCGATTTGGGAACTCAAATCACCTCGTGTTAAGAGATCGTTGAATGTCCCAGTTTGTCAAAAGTAATGAAAAAGCAGTTGGTTTGCTATTAATAGGGCTGCCATACGTTCCAGTTTCCCGAGATTATTTGTAGTTTTTCCCCATTGTTAAAAAAAATATGCGCCGGGAGGGCAATTTGTATTGCTTTCTGAACTCTACTTACAGTAATAACTGCGAATTTTTATCCCCAAATTGCTAATTTACTTATAATAAAGCTGTAAATAATACATAGTATGATATACATAGTATTAGTTACTAATACTAATTAGTCACTAACTAATACGATTTATGTCTACAGTAAGGTGACCAGGTTTTAAAATTGCTGAAGCGGGACAGAATGGAGGGAGGAGATTGCCAGTGTTTTTTTTTTATGAAAAGGACAACAATATGGGTTTCACACATTTGGTTTTAAAGTCTCAACACTTAATTGTAATTTATCCGATGTTCAAATTTTATTTGTGGCCGAAAAACAACGCGTTCGTTTCTGATACGATACTTGATGCGTATTCTAAAATTTTGATTGTATTAATGTATGGAACATAGTTTTTTGAAAATGATGAAATATTTCTAACCATTTTGTTATATGTTCAGTTATGTTTTTGTCTACTTCGAGATTTTTGCTGATGGCCAAGATTTAATCAATATCTGTATCAACATATTTTTTTAATAATGATACTTAATTAAAAGGAACATTAAAGTACACTATCTTGACAATGTTGACTAATATGCACAAATTATTTTCCAATTAAGTACATCTTTCCAATTAAATTCTTGTTTTAATGTAACCCAATGAAAAAGTTCAACAATCATTTTAATGTACATTCATTCCACTCTAAATAATCTAAGCAATTACTATAGAACTTTTTGACGTGATTCATGAATGTACGCGATTTATTGCACCTTATTCTTCTAACTATATGTCTTATTTACGTATGGTTGACGCAGAAAATTATTGTTTAACCGTTCTTTACACAGAAATTTGAAATTTCGTTTACCACTTCGATTACCGAAATTTTGTCACCTTACCTAATTTTGAAAAAGAGCTGCTCGATGCTATTAAGAAATGTCATATTTATTTTATAGAAAAAAACACATTTCTTATTTGCTGTTCAATTTCAGGTAGAAACTCTCCGTCTACTTGTGGAACAGGATATCACTTCAACTACCGCCAAGGCTGCGGTTTCAAATTTCCATTCTATGGAAGAAATTCTGCATCACTTTGCCGCACATTGGTTGCTCTATTTCGCGAAAAACAACCCGAATATAATCCCTGAGCTCTTCTATTGTAGTAGGATTATTGGCATAAACTTTGTCTTTAACGTAGCCCTACAGGGAAATGTCTAGCGCTGTTAAATCATACGACCTAGGAGGCCAGTTGATGTCTCTTCTTCGCGAAATAAGATGCCCGGGAACTTTTAACTTGTGTTTCTCAATTTATGTGGCTTGTAGCTCTGGTCTGCTGAAAATAGACATCACCTACGTCCAAATCGTTCAATATTGGTCACAAAATATCATACATCGCAGGATAACGCTGCGCATTGACTGTAACAGCTTCACCTTCTTCTTCTTGTTTCGAATAGGCCTACTTTGGACCACTGTTCAACTGCTGGGCTTTAATCTTTGTCCAGTGTTGTCGCATCTTCTACCAGTGAAACTCCTTTCTCTCTTCTGTTCAGGGGGTACCTTTCCTTCGAGGTTTTTACTGAAATTCACGGACTTCTTTCAGGCTGCGTCTCACAGACTGTCTTTTTTGGAAATATGTTATTCCCAGTTCTTTAATATCCTTCTCGTTTTCTGTCAACCAAGTGGTACGAACCTTCTTGTTTTCCGACGGTTGGTTAGTCGGTTTGGAGGCAATCTTCCAACGTTGCAATAGAAAGCTAACCTCTTTTTCCTTGCACAGTCAGAGAGCCTCTCAATATGTTCGTAGAGCTCAGAGTTATGTCTTCTTCGGAATTCCCCATTTTCCTTTACCGGGTCTAGGATCTTCCTGAGGATTCTCCACTCTCTGATTTCCAATTTCTCTACCAGATCTCTTCGGTTCGAGGAAAGACACTCCTTGGCATACAGTGCTTCTGGTCGTAAGACTGATGTATAGCGCTTATGTTTCAGGTTGTGTGACAAGCATTTCTTGTTGTAGGCGTTCTTAGTTAGTCGATATGCTAGTTCTAATTTGTTGACTCTCTTGGATAATGATGCTCTTTCTGATAAGTTGGGTTCAATCCATTCGGCGATATATATATTTCTCAATCCTCTTGATGTTTCCCAGCTTTAGTAACATATCCCCGTTTGCTTCTTTAATGTTTGTAGAAAATTCTGTTTTCTCCAGCGGCACTTGAAGACCCACTTTGGCAGCCTGTTTTCTGAGGGAATTTACCTGCATAGTTGCCATCTCAAGAGAATCAATAATCAGTGCCATGTCACCTGCAAATACCAGGCAATCTACAACTAGTCCATGGTTCTTACGTCCCAGTTACATACCACTCTGAACACCCAAGTTGATCAGTTCCTTGTGCCATTCTCTCATAACCTTTTCAAGGACACAGTTGAAGAGGAGTGGGGAAAGTTCATCTCCTTCTCTCACTCCAGTTTTATTTCGAAGTTTTCAGGGTGCTCTCCTCTGTGTTGGTCGAGGTTTCTAGGATGAGTCTGCGGGTTTTGTTGTCTAGCCCTAGTTCCTGTATCACTTTGTTAAGCGTTTCTCTATCAATGGAATCGTAGGCCCAAAATCAACAAAGGTGCGACTACCTTGCGGTTTCTAATCTTGGAATATGCAAGTACAGTTTTAAAATTGAGGATCTGTTCAACACAAGATCGGGTCTTCGGTCCTTGTCTGTAATGTCTTGGAGAGAATCTTGTATGTTACCGCGACGAGAGAAATTCCACGGTAGTTCTTTAGATCAGTAAAATCTCCCTTTTTGTAAAGCGGATTGATCAGAGCAGATTTACAATCGGGTGGTAATTTCTCTGTTTCCCAGCTGCCTTATTATTCTTATGAAGTTGAATGATCAATGGCCAACTTCTGCCAATAAAGGGAGCAGCGGGTCCGGGTTTGTTGTGATTTGTTTATGGTCGAAGTCTTCGCTGGGTGGACCAGAGTTGAGTAGATTTTTAAAGTACTGAGCTAAATGGTGGTAGTTGCCCTTGTCGTTAAAAGCCAGTTTGCCTTGTGAGTCTCTGTGGGGGCTTTGCGGAGCGTATTTTCTGAGTGTCTGCTTGAAGGTTTCACCTTCATTATTTTCATATAATTATTTCATATATTAATATGGCCACATCACACCACCGCCCCAAAAACCGTACCAAACTGTAACTCGTGTTGTTTAAAGTGGTTTCTCAACAACCCTTGTGGTAATCTATTTGGGCAGCAAATACATTTTTATTTATAAGGTTTCTCTCATACCCACTGCATTAACAAACCAAAACTGATTAGGGGCTATCTGTTCTTCACATATTCTATATATTCTTCCATGTATCATCCTCAAACACACTTTCAAGAGATGGATCATCAAGCTTGTGGTTCGATAATCTCCACATTGTTTTGCATTAGGCTTTTTTGGCAGAGTAATGAACTCAGCCACAGCCACTGACCTCAGCCACCGCAATGGAATGTTTCCGGATACATACATTTAATTTGGGTTAACCATTTTACATGATTTTTATACATCAATTTTAAGAACTCTGCTTCTACTTTATCTGGTACCACTGCCTTTCCGTTCATCTGATTTATGGCTATTTGAACTTCTACTTCTAATATATCAGTACCATTTAACTTAACATTTTCATTTTTTTTCATTTCAAACTCAATTTTTCCTTTGCTTTTGCCGTTCGGATCTTTCTTCCGAAGTCCACATTTATCTTCCTCTATACTGCTGGGTTTTCTTTATTTAACCTCCTTTCCTTCATTAGGTTCAGTATCTCATCCGTCATCCATGACTTTCTCTTCTTCCTTTCGGGGTTTCATGAACTCCTCTTCTAGCTGCAGTACAACATTCTTTAATTTGTTCAATTCTGATTTAGCATTGTTACTTGTGATGTTAAATCTCCTCTGTGTTAATTGTCAAGTTGAGTTCTGTTTGTATATTCTGTTTTACTGTAGGGTCTTTCATGTTCATCAAATTGTACATCTTCCGTTTCTTCTCTTCACTTTTTTCACCGAGGTGCAGCCGTTTCTGGGGAGTAATGCTGGTTTAGGTTTCAGTGTTGCGTGCCGATGCCAATAGGAGTGAAACGCCAAAATACTGGGAAATGCCTTTGAATATTATTCAGCCAACGAATCCTATCTCTAGTCTCCTCGCGGCACTCCCTGGGCAATGCAACGATGTTGTAGCAAATAGAGAGGGGTGCCTGGCGAATCTCCGGCGCCATAAATAGGGAACCACTTGGCTAAGAGAAGGAAAACTCCGACAGAAAATCAGGGTAGATTCGCATGCCTAAAGGTGGCAGCCCCACCGGCGAACTAGGGTACTGAAGGTTGATAGCCTACATATCCGAAAAAAAATTATCACCGAAACTTCAACCAAATAAAAAAAAACGGATTTACGATACACGACCTTTAGCATGAAAACACGGACACGAATTGGATGCTGGAATGTCAGAACGATGTTTGAGGGAAGCAGACTCGCACAAGTTGCACAAAACATGCAGCAATATAACATTAACATCCTTGGAGTTAGCGAAAAGCGCTGGAACGGGTTTGGGGAAACCAAATCAAGCAACGGAATGACATTCTTGTATTCTGGAAAAGAAAATGAAGATGACGTACATGAGCTCGGGGTAGGATTTCTTCTAAGCCAGCAAGCCAAGCACGCACTTCTTGAATGGAGACCAGTGACAGAGCGAATTATACTAGCCAGATTCCGTACGAGGGCCAGAAAACTGACAATTGTACAATGCTACGCACCCACAGAAGCAGCGGCGACAGAAGTCAAGGAATCATTCTACTGGAAATTGTCAGAAACATTATTGGCAATCCGGAAACAAGACATTGTCATATTAATGGAATATTTCAATGCACAGCTAGGAAGCAACAACGTTGGTCTAGAAAATATCATGGAAATACTTAGAATCGGAAACTGTTCGGACAATGGACAAAAGTTCATTGACTTCTGCAGCCAACAGAATTTGGTAGTAGGTGGAACGCTCTTCCCGCATAAACGATGCCGCAAGGTCACTTGGATATCCCCCGACGGCCACACCCAGAACCAGATCGACCATATCGCAATTAGCCGAACAAGGCGAGGCTCGCTTCTTCAAGTAAGGAACAAGCGACGAGCCGACATTGACAGCGACCACCACCTATTGCTGGGGGAAATAAGACCTAAAGTTGCAGTCCTTCCCAAACAATTAAACCGCACCAGCAAAAGGTACAACGTTAAAAAGCTAAAAGACCCAGAGATTAGAGCTCCATACACCGAGGAGCTAAGAACGATAACAGCTAAAACAAATTTTCAAAATCTGGGAATAGAAGAGACATGGCACTAGATAAAGACCAACTTTACTGAAACGAACAACACTGTACTAGGTTTTACCGAGAAAGGCATGAAGGACTGGATGTCGCCCGAAACATGGAAGCTAATCGCCAACAGAAAGCTGTTAAAAATGTATCTTACAAACCCATTGCCCATTGGATAAAGTTCAACTAAAAGAATTATTTAAGCAGGCTCGACTTAACATCAAGCGGAGTGTAAGATCGGATAAAAGAATGTGGGTGGACAATATTGCAGAAACTGCTCAACGTGCCGCTAACCAAAATAACCTGAGAGAGTTGTATAAATCCACCAAGCTGCTGTTGAACAAGAAAACTACAAAAACAAAGCCAATAAAATGAAAAGATGGGAAGCTACTGGTTACAACAGAAGAACAACTCAATAGATGGCAGGAACATTACCAGGAGATATTCACAGGAATAACTCAAGAACAAAACAACAACGCAAACCATCATGCAACACTGGTAAACATAGACACAAAACCTCCAACCAGTGCAGAGATAAGCAAGGCCATTAAGGAACTAAAGGACGGGAAAAGTCCAGGCACCGACAACATCACATCTGAAATGATGAAAGCTAACTGCATGACCACGACCGAAATGCTGGCACCCCTAATAAATAAAATCTGGGATTCCGAAACACTACCGAAAGAATGGAACAATGGCCTTCTGATAAACCTCCCAAAAAAGGAGACCTGAGCGATTGCAACAACTGGAAAGGCATACCACTCTTAACAACTGCATCGAAAATACTCTGCAAAATAATACTCACCCGAATGAGCAAAGCAATTGAACCTACGTTGAGAGAAGAACAGGTTGGTTTCAGGCCGGGAAGATCCTGCGTAGACCAAATCAATACGTTGCGGATTATAACAGAGCAAGCAGTAGAATGGCAAACCACGGTATTTCTATTATTCGTAGACTTTCAAAAAGCTTTTGATACTATTAAATGGGAAAGCATTTGGGCGGCTTTAGACCGGAGAGGCGTCTCACTCAAAATAGTAAACATCATAAAAGCATCGTATGCGGACTACTCTTGCAACGTGGTACACGAAGGGAATCTCTCAGAAGCGATTAAAGTGTCTGCTGGTGTCCGACAGGGTTGCTTGTTGTCCCCGCTTTTATTCCTAATAGTACTAGACGAGGTACAGCCTCGAGGAATACGCTGGGGACTATCAAGCAGGCTAGAAGATCTCGACTACGCCGATGATATCTGCCCCATGTCCCATACACTCACCGACATGATGGACAAAACAGCTAAGCAACAACAAGAAGCTGAAGAGATAGGCCTGCACATAAACACAAAAAAAAACAGAGGATATGCGGATTGGCGCTACCACTAGCAGGGACATACAAGTAAACGGCGTAACAGTAAAAAGATGAGAACAGTTCTGCTACTTGGGCAGCATCATAGCAGTGGCTGGAGGGGCCGACCTAGACATCGCCAGAAGTATCAACAAAGCGAAGGGAGCGTTTGCCCAACTGAATAACGTTTGGAGCTCTTCAATACTTTCCCGTACAACGAAACTCAACCTATATAATAGTAACGTCAAATCCATCCTGTTCTACGGCAGTGAGACCTGGAAAGTAACTAAAAGCAGCACAAACAAACTGCAAGTTTTCGCAAACTGCTGTTTGAGACGGATCCTTAGAATCCGATGGCCTGAAGTGATATCGAACCACGATCTGCTTCATTCTACAAACCAACTTCCAGTAGACGTTGAAATAAAGAGAAGAAAGTGGAACTGGATTGGACACACCCTACGGCGCAATCCACAAAACATTGCAAAACAAGCATTGTACTGGCATCCCCAAGACAGTAAGCGAAAGAGAGGAAGGCCAAAAACAACATGGCGACGCACAATTGAAGCCGAAATCACCTCCACCTGCAAATCGTGGAATGAGTTGAAGGTCGTGGCTCGAAATAGAGTCAGATGGCGACAATTGGTAGAAGCCCTATGCCCCACTGGGGGAAACAGGAACTACGAGAGAGAGCAGCCGTTTCTGAAACGTTTATTTACTAGTTTAAAATAAATCTGGTTTCTCACACATCTACCAGGCATGTCCATTGGAGACTTCTATGTATACAGGCTTCTAGGTGGAAGTTTAAACCATGTATTCACTAAATCATTTGATACGGCAAAATTAAAGATCATCCCCTCTAGAATTCCTCTGCCCTAATCCAAATGATCCTATCATGTCTGATGTTCTACCTTCCCCCACTTTCGCATTAAAATCTCACAAATCTCACAAATCACAATTGTCAGTTCATGTTTGTTGAGTTTCTTCAAAATTCCATTTGTGCTGTGATACAATTCCTCTATCTCTTCATCTTCATTGTCTATTGTAGGGGCATACACTTGTAGTATGTTTATATTAATAGGGCTACCACTCAGCTGCAACAGCATTATAAGGGCTGATACAGGTGTGAAACTTTGGAGACATCTTGCTAAATCCGCCGATAGTATTACACCGACTCCATGCTAGTGCATCCCATCTGCTTTAACTCTGTATAGTACTCTATGTCCATTTATGTAAATATCTCCTCTGTTCGGCCATAGCATCTCTCTAACACCAAGTGTGTCTCCTTGACACATGGTTTTCACATTCCAGGTTGTCACTTTTATTTCTTCTTGCCATTTGATTTTCTTCATGACTGTACTCATAACTGTTCTTCCCGGAGATCCGACTGAGGAACTTACTCCGTACAATAATATCGCCAACAGCATAGCCGTGATGATTTCATCAGGCCGTCAATGTAGTCGTTGTCCAGTGCGTTCTACATCCTTATGCCTTTGAGGAACCATTTTCATGGTTCCTCCGTCTTTAGAGACAGTTTCCCAAGTCTAAGATAAAGAGTTCACTAATTCCCAATGCCTCTTGCCATTGGCAAGAGAGAGGGGGGACTCCTTATCCCGGGAGTCATCCCTTTCCCAATATTGCTTGTTTAAAATCAGTACTGGCAATCAAATGCAAAGTGTGTGCAGGGCATCTTTCATGTTTAGGCAGTAGGCACCTTTTAATTGTGATGAGGTATCTGGAAATGGTTCTGGTAATAGATCATCATCTTCATTATCTTCATCGAGTGCATATGTCTTGTGTTTTGTTCTTGTCAACATTCGCAAGAGGAGTCACATGTACTGAGGCCCCATCTCCTCCGATTGTCTCGGGATCTTCCAACTCCTGATCGTAACCTCTTTAGGGATTTCCACACCAACCAGCTTTCGTTGTGTCCGCATGGTAGTTCTTCAGCTACTGGCATATAACCGCAGGGGTGGGGGTCGACTTCTTCCATATATCCAGCCGCCTTCTCCGGTGAGACGGTAAGCATCTCAGATGTCTCTCTTTCGAACCTAAGCCGTTGTTGAGGAGGAGTATATCCATGCAGTGGGTAGGCGCTGGGCGCTTCCACTCTCAGGCTCTCCCTGTTGATAACCACCTATCTGCGTACACAAGGAGGTACTATTCCAACCAGGTAGTAGAGCTTATCTGTTGAGGTAGGTTTTAAGCAACCTGTTATCAGCCTACAGGTTTCGTTCAGAGCTGTATCTACCTGTCTGGCATGAGATGACCTGTACCAAACTGGGGAAGCAAATTCAGCAGTAGAAAAGCACAATGCCATTGCAGAAGTGCGAATAGTCGTTGGATGTGAGCCCCATTGTGTCCCTACTAGTTTGCGAATCAGGTTGTTTCGTGTGGAGATTTTCATTTTGTTATTCTTACAGTGGGTTTTGAATGTAATAGCTCTATCAAGGGTTACTCCCAAGTATTTAGGGGTGTGAAAATGCTGCAATCGGATACCTGACCATTCTATGCGTAACTCGCGATGAGCTTCCCTGTTCGTAAAGTGGAAGGCGCATACTTGTGTCTTAGATGGATTTGGTCTGAGTTGGTTCCAACTGTAATAACTTGATAGATTTCTCAGGGCAGATGTCAGATCAAAACTTGCGCTATGCGCAACAAGGGCTAGGTCATCTGCATACAAGAAGCTTCTTGTGTCTGGGGACAGTGGCTGATTGTTGATATAGATGTTAAAGAGAAATTGAGCCAAGACGCTTCCCTTAGGTAGGACATTTTTTTGTACTCTCCAACGACTGCGTTTCCCCTGAAAGTCCACAAAAAAACTACGGTTTTGATGGAGAGTGCTGATAAGTCTAACTAGTTGGAAATCGTTGGTCATACTGTACAACTTGGCATGGAGTAAACGATGATGGACCGTGTCGTACGCTGCTGAAAGATTACAAATATTACACTTAATTTATTTATTGCATAAGCAATGGTCTTTACATCCAACTCTACGAACTCTTCACGAATAACATGTTTCTTCTGGAACCGGATACCAATCAAAAGCTGTTCTTTACCAGAAATGTCGCAACTTTCATCATATTAGAGGCAGAGGATCTTTTTATAGACAGACAAGACTAAGCAAAAGATCTATATAATTATAGGATATAGATCTTTTGCTTAATTGATGATATCATCTCTTAATACCAGTCCACATATGACTGATGATTGCATCCTGAATCCGCGGAGAAGAGTAAATAGCAGTTGTACTTGCTTGTTAGAAATGCCGCTCGAGATATTGAACACCGGCCTTGCTTTGCAGTTGAAGTAAATCGCGAAATACACCTAGAAGTAAGTATTATTTTCTCTTCTTCTCTTTCGAGGTATCTCCACCTTGCCGTGGTGAAGGAGCTTGAGTATCTTAATGATTCTAAGAGCTAAGTCGGCTGTAGCACAGCTACTGTAGTGGACTCCCGTGCCGAACAGGTCAAAGGTGAAAGATCAGACTAAGAGAGATACACACCCTACCCGGCTGTAGTGTTGCGGCCAAGGGTCTGCACAAGGGTTAACGACACCGGAGCAGTTTATCTTTTGGTGATATCTGTTCCGATATACCGGACTCTCTACTGTCAGCTGACCTTGTCCTGCCTGCATTGAGTCTGGGGACCTAGGCTTAACCGCCCGGGTCAAGTGGTATGATACCCACAATAATCTTGGTCTCCAAACTAATGGAGGAACAGCCTATGCCGATAGCTGCGTGGCCACGGGAAAGCGGTGGTCGTTAGTAGGTTGAACTCAGGAAAATGGCGAACTCTTGTTTAAATCAGCCTTCCTGTAGTAATGCGGGACTCTGCTGCAAGTGACTGTTTATTTCTCTAGCTTCTCGTTTGACCAAAAATGGATACAACGAAAATAACAAATAAAGGATCGGGTGACTCCTCAAGCTTACCCAAACCAGAGGCTAAAGACCTCGCCAAAAGTGCAGAAATGCTTATGGAAAGCACTGGGGTGCATACAAAGGAGATAGAACTCCTATTGAGCAGCGACGAGGAACTCGCTGACAATCTTGAGGGTCTAAAAACAAAAGACCCAAACTAGCGGCGGATGAGCGGCGCTGCCAGGTAAAGGATGAAGTTCCTAATGAGATAGGGCTTAACGGGGGAAGAGTCTAGGCTAGGGATAAGACATTAGTGCCTTTCAATCCCAAACCCTCAGAACCCAATAAGTGTCAGCGGTCTGATGGGAGCAGTCCTGAAAGTGCCAAAGCATGCGGGCCAAAAGGCAGGCAGTGCCTATGGCTCATGACAAAGCGTCGGCAGGAAAAATCAGGGAGCTCGGGTCCAGGGTCAACTATTACTTTGGACAGATATCGTTTAGAGAACGCCGTATAGTGCAAGGGACGGAATTACAGCCCAGCACTTCCAAATCCGGAGCTGGGAAGTGGTCATCAGACGCCATCATAAAAACAATGGCGAAGTCGCAGGACCCTAATGGCTCGAAGAGGGCTAAGTCCGGCGACTAAAGCCTAATAAAAGAATGAGGAGCCATGTTGTGGTGTCAGCAAATAAACCTGCATCACTCCAAAGCGGCAACCAGCGCCCTACACATGGCCTTCAAACAGGCAAGTGTCGGTATTGGTTTTCTGCAAGAACGATGGATTAACCAGGGACTTGTCAGGGACCTACCTACTGACATATGTAAGCTGATTTATGACACTAGCTGTTCTAAACCAAGAGCAGTGCGGATGCTCAGGAAGAATATTAATTTTGTACCCGTTCCAGAATTCACCACAGGAGACCAGGCAGTAGCAGTCGTGGAGATCCCGACGAAAGGGGGCAAGAGGCACATTATTTTGGCCTCGGTCTACTTTTCAGGTGATATGGACAAGCCTCCACCAGAGGAAACTATACGCCTCGTGGACTGGTGCAACAAAAAAAAATACATTCTGGGCTGCGATGCCAACGCACATCATACGGTGTGGGGCAGCAAGGATACAAATAATAGAGGTAAGACCCTATCATTGAGTGGATTCAAGACATGCTGACCAATTGTAAAATTACCGCCGCACTGGGGGGATCAACGAGAACGGTAACCACAGAGAGAGGCTGCCCACAAGGGGGGGTGTTATCGCCTCTGATGTGGTGCCTGCTCGTTGATGATCTCCTAGATGTGCTAACAAAGAACGGGTATAAGGTGGTTGGTTATGCAGACGATGTTGCCATTATAATAAGTGGTAAGTTTGGTAATACAATCATGAACCTTGCACAGAGTGTTTTAACACCATCAACTGTTGGAGCAAGAAGGAGGGCCTTACTCTCAACCCGTGCAAAGCAGTAATGGTCCCCTTTGCCAGAAAGAGGAAGCTGAACTTGAAAGCTCCGAGCATTGAAGGTCAGAAGAGTTTTTCGAGGAGGTGAAATATCTAGGGGTAACCTTGGACAAGAAACTCCCTTGGAACTCGCATCTGAACAAAACGCTCTCAAATTGGTCCTATGGTCTTTCACAGCAGTGGTAAGACCGATTAACACCTACGGTTCACTCGTATGGCGGTACAAAACAAAGGAAATAAAGACCCAAAATATGCTTCAAAAGCTTCAACGGCTTGCGTACTTGGGTATACCAAGAGCGATGTAATCTACTCCAATCACAGCAATGGAATTTCTGTTGGACCTACTTCCACTGCACAAACAGCTAGAAAAAGAAGGTCTTCTCAGTGCTCTGAGACTAAGGTGTACATCGCCTATTCAGAGACACATGAAAATAAGGGAACAAATCGGAGAGAAATTTCTGAAGCATCCCTCGGACGCAATGTCTACAGTCTACAGAATATGACTTTGACACAGCCGTTGAAGTGGTCATCAATGACCGCCAAAGCAGTGTTCAAAGAATCGAAAACCTGAAAGACAAAGAGTCCATGGTACACCGACGCATCAAAAACTGCTAAGGGTACAGGAATTGGCATATACAGCCGGAGTCACATGGAGTGAAATTAAAGCCATTGAAAGATGCGCACAAATCTGCCTAAAGAAACGTCTTAAAGGAGTGCAAATCTACATCCTAACGGACAGCCAGGTAGCTCTAAGGAATTTAAAAGCCCACAACTTGAATTCTAAGGTAACCTGGAACTGTAAACACACCCTAAAGCAACTGGTGAAAGGTAACAGACTCACGCTAATGTGGTCACCGGGTCACCAGGGCATATATGGGAATGAAATGGCCGACGCACTCGCCAAAAGCGGGGCCGAGGCTCCCTTCTCGGGCCCGGAGCCAACTTGTGGGCTTACAAAGGCCCACTTAAGGTAAGGGGCTAAGAAATGGGAAGAAGAGCAAGAGGAAACCCACTGGAAGAATACGCCAGGACAGAGGCAAGCTAAAATGCTCATAAAATATTCTGCCGCAATAACACAGCAGATACTAAGCTTCTCTAGAAGAGAAATCAGAACTTTGGTAGGCATACTCACAGGACATTGTCCGGTGAGATATCACCTACACAAAATGGAAAAGGCGTAGGAAGTTGCCTGTAGATTATGTGAATCAGAAAAAAATGGATGGTTAGATTAGGTTATACTACGAGCAGATAATTCGAGACTACATATCGCGCGGCAGCGCGTCTTGTCGATCCGAAATAGGAAAAAAATTTCAATGGTTTTAACAATTTTTATATACTTCAAATATATTTTTTTATTATTTTATATAATTCAAATTTATTTTCCCTACCCCTATGTGTCTTGCATCCGCACAATGCGTACTTTGGGTTGCCTATATCTATGAGCACTCTTATTCCAGTTTAACCCAAATAAGTACTAAGTAATAAGGTATGTTACGGTATGTTAAGGTATGTTAAGATATGTAACCATTTAATTATTAATATATAATATATTAATATAGTTCATTTAATTCATTTAATATTTATTTTCATTTCTATCAGGTTAAATAATGTCGAGTAACAGTTATATATGAAAATACAACTGTTTGTTTATTATAATGTAAAATAATGTACCTAATAAGAAATAAATTTGTTACATCAAACATATTTTTCTTATTAAACAGAAACAAATTAGTGTGGTCGTAGGTAAAGTATAGTACATAACTCGAGTTGTAAAACAATTACGTACTCGCGGAAATACGCACTCTCCGCTACGCGGGTCGTGCGTAACTGTGCCGCTTGTATGTAATATGCTTCTTACAACTCCCGTAGCGAAATATACTATTTGAGCACACTTTTGAAGTGAAACACTCCCTATGCGAGATTATGAGTATGTGAGGTAAAAGACATTTGTGGATCATTTGCATTTGATTGCAAGTAATGATTTTAAACAAGATTGGAAAACACTTTTTATAAAAAAAAAACTGGAAGACAAGTGGCAAGCACTCGGGAATTTATGTTCTAGATCACCTATACTCCCTATGCGAGATTATGAGTATTGTAAGTCCCTTTAATCTACTGAATATTCAAAATGTAGAACAGATATTGTGGACGGAATAAACATTCTAGACAAAATAGACATTGTAGATAGAATTCAAAATTAAAGTCAAGACTAGATAATACTAGTCAATAATTAAGGCGCCTAATAAGTTTGTATATAGGAAAATGATTTTTTTATATTCCAGCTTTAAATGTTAATGTATTAGATAATTTTCCTAAAATAAATTACCTGGAAGTGAAATAATATTAGTCAAGAATTTAACATTTATTATTGACTATATATTAGAGTATATTGTAAAATTAATATTATCATAGCACATATCCTCTTAATTTAATATAGATGTTAATCTTGTATTTTATAATAATATCCACATTAATGACTGTAACAAATGTCATTTGGCTCCGCGTTCAATTGTAAAAATTAACAATGGGTTTGTCTGATCTTTTAAAGTATTGTCTGGACTTGTTTGGTCCCTCTTTGATTCTTTGATATGATTTTTTCCTGCTGATAAAATGTAATAATATAAAGAATTTTGGCAGCGTAAATAATTTGAAAAATCCACGATGCCGAAATTCTTCTCTATAATCTAGATTATAGAGTACACTTAATATCTATATTATTACAATATTCATTAAATTCATTAATAGTATAATCTCCAAATAAATTACATTTTTTTTTAACATTTTCATTGAGTTTTTTTTTTCGTATTAAAATTATGAACGGGGATGAGGGAAAACGAAACGAAATTTATTTTAAGTAATAAAAGTATCCGTCGCGGGAGGAAGTAATTTGTATTTTGGAAATATTCTTAAAAACAGGAAGCTATCCGTCAACCGGAACAGCGTCTTCGCCTCCGGTTTTCCGCTCGCCGCAATATTGTGGACCGTGTCGTGTCGAGAGCTCACACAAAATACGGTTGATTAAATTTCTATTACACTTATCTAGTGTGTCGCCGTTCTCGTAAATTCTCAAAACGCGACCCGTCTAACGTACTTACGAACTTCGGTTCAATCCATCGAAACAACCCCTTTCTTTGCTTTTTTCATTTCTTCTATACAATAACGCAATCTTACGTCCTATATAATAACACTCAATTCTTACACAACATTTTCGTCACAGTAAAGATTGTAAAAACCATACAACATAACATCTAATGATAAAACTATATGAAACAATAAGATAGATAAAACTATATGAGAAAATAATACTAGACAGACAAATCAAGGTAGATAAAATTTAAAAATACACTATTATGATAATTACAGATAGTGTATCCTCGACTTTGACCGCTTTTCAATATTGTTTATTTGTTATACAGTGTTAATTGTTTATTTTGTTATGAATTTATGATGAAAACAACACTGATAACACTAATCTATCTAATAACAACCATTCTGCATAATTCTCGATTCTAGCTAGTCAAGAATGTTGAGTCAAGTAAGAATAGTCTAGTACTCTAGTACAAATAGTCAAGTACGAAAGTCTAGTCAGTTTAACTTAACTCTTGTATTAGTGTGTAAATTATATTTGTATGAAAATTAAATGCCAATTAACTTAACAACTTCTACTTTGCCTCCGTGTTCAACTGAAACAATCCTAATAAACGGAAATTCCGTTGCTTGAAGATCGACTTTATCTCAAGGACACGAGCAGACGCTTAATCCTGTCAGGCACAAGATTGATAATTCTGGTGGTCCTTCGAATAACTACCCTCAATCATAACATTGGTAACAGCGTTGGTTCAGAAATCATCGACTGAAACCATAACATTGGTGGCTGCGATAGTTTTACCTAACATACTAGCTGAGGCGTCGGTGATACTCAAGGTGTCGGATTACTAAGCAATAAATCCCAGGTTCAAATCCCGGGGGCGCGAGTATGGAAATAGGCCACCGTCCTCCTGTGCAAGGTTCTGGCAAGGCCATCAGAATAATCTGCAAAGAAAAAAAAAGGGCTACCTATACTTAGGTCTAAGATCTAGACACCAATCAAAAGTATAGGCGAGGGAAAAGGTCAAACATACAGTCCACTAGGACTGTAGCAGAACGGACACAAGAACATACTATAGCTTTATATGTACAAAAGTGCACAAACAATTCTACAGAGACAACTTTATGTGTGTAGATTAAACAGAGAAAATAAGTAGAACAAAACTAAATAAAACAACAATAAATAGACAATTTTATAGAAAGAAACAGCATTAGAGAGGCAAGACTAAACATATAAACAGACAAGATGGGAAAGCCTTGACAGATAAGATTAATGATTATATGAGAAAACTAGACACAGAATACTAGATAAGACTAGACAGACAATACTGGAGAAACAAGACCACAAAGGAATTACTTGACAGACAACACTGTAAGACAAGACCAGACAGACAAACTAGGTAGAGAAAACTAGACAGACAAGACTAGAAAAACAAGACTAGACAGACAAGACATGACAGACAAGACTAGACAGACAAGACTAGACAGACAATCCTAGACAGACAAGATTAGTCAGACAAGACCAGACAGACAAGACTAGACAGACAAGACTAGACAGACAAGACTAGACAGACAAGACTAGACAGACAAGACTAGACAGACAAGACTAGACAGACAAGACTAGACAGACAAGACTAGACAGACAAGACTAGACAGACAAGACTAGACAGACAAGACTAGACAGACAAGACTAGACAGACAAGACTAGACAGACAAGACTAGACAGACAAGACTAGACAGACAAGACTAGACAGACAAGACTAGACACACAAGACTAGACAGACAAGACTAGACAGACAAGACTAGACAGACAAGACTAGACAGACAAGACTAGACAGACAAGACTAGACAGACAAGACTAGACAGACAAGACTAGACAGACAAGACTAGACAGACAAGACTAGACAGACAAGACTAGACAGACAAGACTAGACAGACAAGACTAGACAGACAAGACTAGACAGACAAGACTAGACAGACAAGACTAGACAGACAAGACTAGACAGACAAGACTAGACAGACAAGACTAGACAGACAAGACTAGACAGACAAGACTAGACAGACAAGACTAGACAGACAAGACTAGACAGACAAGACTAGACAGACAAGACTAGACAGACAAGACTAGACAGACAAGACTAGACAGACAAGACTAGACAGACAAGACTAGACAGACAAGACTAGACAGACAAGACTAGACAGACAAGACTAGACAGACAAGACTAGACAGACAAGACTAGACAGACAAGACTAGACAGACAAGACTAGACAGACAAGACTAGACAGACAAGACTAGACAGACAAGACTAGACAGACAAGACTAGACAGACAAGACTAGACAGACAAGACTAGACAGACAAGACTAGACAGACAAGACTTTTTTATTTTTTTTTTTTATTTTTTTTTTTTAGGGGGGGCGTAGCTGGTGTTAATAAAATAACTTCTCCAGACAAGTGGACCCCCTGGAATCACATCCGTACACTCTGGACCCGCTTATCGCATAACCTCGGAGTGACGGATGGCATAATTTAAATTAGTCTACATGTTGTTTATTTTCCCTCCTTTTTTCCCTTTTTGAACTGCATCTCGTCGTATTCTTATCGGTCATTATCGTTACAATTAATCCGTTTACATGGTCCCAGTTTGCTTTTCCCTTTAACATGTATGGGATTATTGTTCTGGCGCTAAAGGGTTCTTCCATGGCTTTTTCGACTGCTTCTCTTTCAGTTTCCCACCTCCAGCAATCAAAGATAGTGTGATTTACACTATCTGTTTCTCCGCAGTAAACACATAGGTCGTCTGTTGCTCTGCCAATATTGAAGAGATAATCCCTGAAGCTACCGTGGCCAGTCAGTACTTGAGTAAGGTAGTAGCTAGTTTGGCCGAATTTTCTATTTACCCAGGTCGATATATTTGGGATTAGCACTTGGGTCCACTGTCCTTTGTCGCTGAGCTGCCATCTTTTTTGCCATTCCTCGATAAGCTCTTCTCTGGCCAGTTGTTTTTTCTGTGTGCAGTAGTTTGCATCGTGCAGCTTTTTTCGCTCTTTTACGAGCAGGTCTATGGGGGGTATTCCCGAGATGACTTGGGCGGCCTCTCCTGAGACCGTCCGGTAAGCGCTGCATGTACGTAGAGCCATTTTCCGCTGAACGGTTGCGAGTTGGTGAAGGTTTCGTTTCTTGTCTAGCTCTTTGGCCCATATTGGAGCTCCGTACAGCATGGTCGACTGGACTACAGAACTAAGTACTTTCCGAGAGCTGCTCTTAGGTCCCCCTACGTTTGGCATGAGCTGCTGAATGCCTGCTAGTGTTCTCATTGCCTTTCCTGCCGCTTCGGTAATGTGTGCCATGAAGGATAGCCTTTTATCGATCACTACTCCGAGGTATTTGAGTGTTTCTTTTGGTGTTATAATTGCCTCTTCCACTTTAAACTTTACTGGGCTAAGTTGTCTTAGACCTGTGAGAAGGACAGCCTCGGTTTTTTCTGGAGCTAGACTTAGGTTCTTCGACTTCATCCACGCGCTGACCATTTCTGTTGCTTGATTTGCCGTTCGCATTAAGACTTGCTCTGTTTTTGCAGTGACAACCAGTGCGATATCGTCGGCGAAGCCGATTACGGTGGCCCCAGTGGCAGCCTCATGGTAAGTACTTCGTCATATAGCACGTTCCCGGTCTCCTAGCAGTATGATGCTTCGACAGCTGAGGTAGCTTCTTAACATGCGCAACAGATACGGAGATATACCCCTTCTTGTCAGACTGTCCATGATATGCTTCCAGGATGCGGTATTAAAAGCATTTCTTACATCAAATGTAAGAAGGGCACACATGTATCTGGTTCTCTGGGTTCCGCTTTTAGCCTTTTCTGCTATCTCCAGGACAGCGCTTAAGGCATTGATGGTGGATCTACCTTGTCTAAACCCATATTGGTTTTTGGACAAACCGCCTCCCGCCTCAAGCTCTCCCTTTAGCCTTAGTAGCAAGAGCTGCTCAAGTAGCTTACCAGACACATCCAATAGGCAGATGGGTCTGTAGGATGTGGGATCTCCTATCGGTTTATCTCCTTTTCTAATTAGTGATAGTTTTGCGCGCTTCCATATGACTGGGAAGTTCCCAGCAGTTAACAACCTATTCATTACGTCTAAGACGAATTTAGGTTGATGTCTAGCGGTTAACTTGACAATCTCTGGTGGTATGCCATCGGGACCCGGTGTTCTGCAGTTTCTAATACGTTTACTCGCCAGCAATAGTTCCTCTTCCGTAAAGGGGGGCGTTGTGTAAACTTCAGGTTGTACCCAAGTAAAAGGTGTATGTTTAGGAAATAGTACATCAGCAACTTGACGAACTCCTTCCATGGTCATTTGAAGATCTTGCGTCCGAATTTTCAGGTTTCTTCTTATAATTTGAAACGCGTCTCCCCATGTGTCTTTATTTAGGTCGGTGCACAGTTTTTTCCAATGGCTTTGCTTTGATTTATTAATGAGTTGACGTAGCTCCTTTTTTACTCGCTTGTATTTATGACGTAACAGTGTAATTTTTTCTTCCGGTGTTTGTTTTGCTCTTGCACGTTGGTATTTTTTCCTGGTAGCGACACATGTAGTTCTCATTTCAGCAATTTCGTCGGTCCACCAGTATACTGACTTATAACTCTTTGGTCTCTTCTTTCGCAAGGTAGCATCGCACACTTTACTCATCGTTTGAACCAGAGTATCGGGATCTTCTGTGGTAATGGTTTCTAGCTCTTTTGTTAAACACTCCTTGATTTTTTCTTCCTGCAGGTTTTCCAATATCCAGCCACTTGTTCTTGGGTATGCCTTTGTCTTTGATCTTGCCTTTTCTCTTATGTTATAAAAGATGTAACGGTGGTCGCTCAAGGTTTCCATGTCAAGAACCTTCCAGCCTTGAAACCTGTCGCCAATGGAATTGGTGGAGAAGGTGAGGTCTATTATTGAGCGCGAGTTTCCCCTCACAAACGTGGGTGTGCCACCTTTGTTTTGAATGCTCAAATCCAGTTCCGCTGCCCAGTCTGTTACGATATTTCCTCTACTGTCCATGCTTGGGGATCTCCAGTTAGGGGATTTTGCATTGAAGTCTCCAGCTATAATAATTCCTCTTTTTTTCTGTTGTCTAAGACTCTGGCTTAGAGCTTCAAGAGATTCAGACAGTTGATCGATGTTTTTGTTGGGTGAGAAATAACAACTGTATATTATAACCTGGGACAGCTCCACCCATACGAAGCCTGGTCCATGCCCAGTACTTGCCACGGACAACTTTTGGTTTTTGATCCAGATCGCTGTGTCCTTTTCATCGTCTGTGAACCATTTAGCATTGGCTGCCAGTTTTTTGTTTGGCTCACATATTATTGCGATATCCGCTTTTAGCTCTAGGGCCGTAGCGATCAGTAGGTCATGTGCTGCGCGGCATCTCGCAATATTTACCTGAAGTATTTGGATCATTTTTGTGCTCTTTCCCGCCTTGCCTCCGCTAGAGCTCTTCTGTATGCAGGACACGATGCAGTGTTAGCTCGGTGACCCTTAATATTGCATATGAGACATTGTGGTTCTTCCTCACAGTCCTTTGCCTTGTGTCCTTCCCGACCACATCTCAGGCACAATCTTTGACGATCTGGGCCCTTGCAGTCGGTCGCGTGGTGGCCCGTTTCCCAACATCTATAGCATCTCTCCACTTCTATTCTTTCTTGGATTCTGCAGTATATCCATCCTATTTTGATTTTTCCTTCTCCTATTAGGACACTTGCCAAGTTTTTTGGAAGTACTAAGGTGGCTATCTGTCTTTGGCCGTAGGCTGGTCTGAGGTTTTTGACTCTTGCTTTGTAGTTCTGTGTGCCCAGGAGGTTATTTTCGGATTGCTCGATTTCTTCAGAGGTGGTAATGGCATCGATGTCCTTGATGTGTATACAGTGTCTGCGTTTTTTGTACGGACGTTTACTTCTGGCAGTTTTTGGGCTATTAGTTCCCTCAGGATTGATGCATTTCCACCTTTTGTCTCGAGTAATAGATCTCCTGCTTTTGTTTGCCTCATTCCAACTATTTTCGAGCCTGAGGATTCGGGGTTTACTTCTTCTTTTACAACTATAAGTAGTTCGGCGTAAGTTTTGTCTTGTGCTCTTATAAATACTGCTTCGGTTTTTTTTTCTCTTTTCTTTTTTTCCTGGCCTCTGTTGGTCGCCTTTTCATTCCCTACCTCTGTCGTCTCTTTCACGTTTCGTCCCTTCGGTGAGTACACCCTAATCTCTATGTCTGTGTCCGAAAAGATATACTCTATTTGCTTTTTTAGCATTGGCCATTCATCTACGAAAGATTTAGCAAAAGCTAGTTTGTTTCGATCATTTTGAGTCATGAGTTTTTTAAGCTCTTTAAGACTGTCGAAGCTTTTTTCAAGACTGAGGGTTTCGTCCTGTTTGTATCGCGCGACTACGTGATAGATGTAGCGGTCAGCATTTTTTATGCCTCCCTCCCTTGTTGGAACTCCAATAGAGTGTATTAAATAGACGACTTTTCCAGGTTCTATTTCTTGGGTTTCAAGCTCTTGGGGTCTTGTGTATGCCTGACTGAGCGACATAGGTACTCCTTTCTCGGGACTGAGGTCGTCGGCTACACACCAGGCCAGGTCCCAGTCTAGTGGCGATGTCATGGGGTTTCCATGTCCTTCTCGTACCCTTCTGTATGTAGCTTGTGGCCAGTCTTCGTTACAGATTTCTTGGAAGTCCTTGTAGTTTCTCCCTCTCTTCATAGCGTCCCAGAGTTTTTCGGTGGCTACTCTTTCCTCTTGTTGGATTTTTTCCTGTTCGGTATCGAATGGTTCTGTTTGGGATTCTTGGTCTACCTTTATTTGGTCAGGATTGATATTCCCAGGGAGATTTCTTCCCATTGATGCTATAAGAGAACATAGCTCATCTGCTGCCTTTTTTATCTCTGCATTGGTATCTGTATTGGCTATAATAAGCCATTTCAATTCTTGGGCTCTTGCAGTCACCTTCCTTATTGTTCCTTCTATGTCTTTGTCACTCTCTGGTGAACGTTCGATGTTGTGCAACCTTTTCCGTTTCGGGTTTTTTTCGGTAGGAGATATGCCATCCTGTTGGATTTTTTCTACTTTGCCGGCGGTTTCGGTGGGACCGGTGAAGGAAGCTGATCTAATTCTGGTTGGTGTCTTTTGTAGGTCAGCTTTCGGTTGGACGTCATTTGTTAAATCACTCGCAGTTTTTGTTGGAGTTCTTTTCAGGGCTTCTCTTCTCTGGAAAGGATTTTCCTCCTGTTTCTTCTTTCCGGGTGGTTCTTTGTTGTTCATTTTAGTGATTTTACCACTCTAATACTTGTGCTAGATTAGCTACAAAAGGATTTAAGCCGGTTGTAAGAACAGCGGGTAAAAGAACCATCGAATCTGGACAATTTTATGAATATTTTTATATTAAAAAGCAAACTCGCCGGGTTTGGGATCGAACCCGAGCTGACGGAGTGGAATTCGGCGACGCTACCCACTACGCTATTTAACTCTTTTAACACTTTTAGCTACGCTGTTGAATTTTAGTAGTTAAATTTACGTGTTTTTTACGAGAATTTACAGACAAGACTAGACAGACAAGACTAGACAGACAAGACTAGACAGACAAGACTAGACAGACAAGACTAGACAGACAAGACTAGACAGACAAGACTAGACAGACAAGACTAGACAGACAAGACTAGACAGACAAGACTAGACAGACAAGACTAGACAGACAAGACTAGACAGACAAGACTAGACAGACAAGACAAGACAGACAAGACTAGACAGACAAGACTAGACAGACAAGACTAGACAGACAAGACTAGACAGACAAGACTAGACAGACAAGACTAGACAGACAAGACTAGACAGACAAGACTAGACAGACAAGACTAGACAGACAAGACTAGACAGACAAGACTAGACAGACAAGACTAGACAGACAAGACAAGACAGACAAGACTAGACAGACAAGACTAGACAGACAAGACTAGACAGACAAGACTAGACAGACAAGACTAGACAGACAAGACTAGACAGACAAGACTAGACAGACAAGACAAGACAGACAAGACTAGACAGACAAGACTAGACAGACAAGACTAGACAGACAAGACTAGACAGACAAGACTAGACAGACAAGACTAGACAGACAAGACTAGACAGACAAGACTAGACAGACAAGACTAGACAGACAAGACTAGACAGACAAGACTAGACAGACAAGACTAGACAGACAAGACTAGACAGACAAGACTAGACAGACAAGACTAGACAGACAAGACTAGACAGACAAGACAAGACAAGACTAGACACCATTCTTGTGGAACATTATGTACGATGGCTTGCTAAACCTAGACTTGCCTAGAACAGCGCAAATAGTTGGGTTCGCAGATGACGCCGCGGTGGTAGTGACTGCAAAGGAAATAAGTACACTAGAACTAGCAACTAACGAAACCCTTCGGCGGGCAAATAATTGGTTAAAAGAGCAGGGTCTAACAATGGCAGTTCATAAAACAGAAGCGATACTTATCACGGATAAGAGACTATTCACCCCACCGAAACTCGTTCTGGAAGGGCAAAATATCCCTTTATCGAAATCATTGAGGTACCTTGGCGTCCAACTCGATATCGGTCTGAGATACACAGACCATATAGCCAAAACATCGAAAAAGGCAGCGTCTACAGTGACAGCTTTGGTAAGGTTGATGCCGAACATTGGAGGACCGAGGGAATTAAAACGGAAACTTCTCAACAATGTGGTACACTCAAAAATTCTCTACGCGGCGGAAATATGGGCGGGCGTAACGAAAAAGATTGGAGCGAGAAAACTACTTACAGGAGTACAAAGAAGAAGTGCTCTAAGAGTAATTTCTGCCTACAGAACGGTTTCGGAGGCCGCGGCGCTGGTACTTGCAAGCACACCCCCAATAGACTTACTGATTCGCGAGAAACAAGAAGTCTACGAAGACCTGCAACAACACAGGGCGAAAAAAGAAGTAAAACACGAAAGAGCAGCCGCTAAGGAGAGAGCACGTAAGAGACTCATGGACCGATGGCAGACAAGATGGGATAACGACACTAGTGGCAGGTGGACATACAGACTTATCCCTAACGTAACAGCATGGTATGAAAGGTCACACGGACATATGAGTTACCATCTTACACAAGCACTCACTGGTCATGGATGCTTCAACGCATACCTAGAACGGTTTAAAAAAAGAGACACGGCGGAGTGTTTTTATTGCGGTCATATCCCAGATGACGCACAACACACTATCTTCATGTGTACAGAATCAGAGAACGAAAGAACTCGACTCGCGGAGACACTAGGCGGTACAAAACTAGAAGAACAGAACATCATGGAAGTTATGTTAGAGAGTGAGCATAACTGGGATGCAGTACAAGCTTACATAACCGAAATCATGTTGGGAAAAGAACAAATGGAGAGAGAATGGAAGGCGATTATAATATAACACGAAACACAAAGAAGCTAACATGGACGACTAGATATGTGACGAGAAGACCGAAAAATGGTTTATCACACGACTGCATAACTAATACGACAGAAGACGAAAGACGATATCGAAACGAGTAAGGGACAATAAAAATAACAGTAAGGAAACAATTGGTACAAACACCACCACCCACCTGAAGTAATGCTCACGCAGTTCCGGGTGGAGTGTAGTGTAGAGACAGAGGAGGGGGTTTAGTGGGTATGCTGGTCACGAAGAACTCGATCAGAGAGCCCCACACTACACGGGTTTGAATATCCGGTGTGCAACAATGCATTCCCCCTCCTCTCTGAAAAAAAAAAAAAAAAAAAAAAAAAAAAAAAAAAAAAAAAAGACAAGACTAGACAGACAAGACTAGACAGACAAGACTAGACAGACAAGACTAGACAGACAAGACTAGACAGACAAGACTAGACAGACAAGACTAGACAGACAAGACTAGACAGACAAGACTAGACAGACAAGACTAGACAGACAAGACTAGACAGACAAGACTAGACAGACAAGACTAGACAGACAAGACTAGACAGACAAGACTAGACAGACAAGACTAGACAGACAAGACTAGACAGACAAGACTAGACAAACAAGACTAGACAGACAAGACTAGACAGACAAGACTAGACAGACAAGACTAGACAGACAAGACTAGACAGACAAGACTAGACAGACAAGACTAGACAGACAAGACTAGACAGACAAGACTAGACAGACAAGACTAGACAGACAAGACTAGACAGACAAGACTAGACAGACAAGACTAGACAGACAAGACTAGACAGACAAGACTAGACAGACAAGACTAGACAGACAAGACTAGACAGACAAGACTAGACAGACAAGACTAGACAGACAAGACTAGACAGACAAGACTAGACAGACAAGACTAGACAGACAAGACTAGACAGACAAGACTAGACAGACAAGACTAGACAGACAAGACTAGACAGACAAGACTAGACAGACAAGACTAGACAGACAAGACTAGACAGACAAGACTAGACAGACAAGACTAGACAGACAAGACTAGACAGACAAGACTAGACAGACAAGACTAGACAGACAAGACTAGACAGACAAGACTAGACAGACAAGACTAGACAGACAAGACTAGACAGACAAGACTAGACAGACAAGACTAGACAGACAAGACTAGACAGACAAGACTAGACAGACAAGACTAGACAGACAAGACTAGACAGACAAGACTAGACAGACAAGACTAGACAGACAAGACTAGACAGACAAGACTAGACAGACAAGACTAGAGACAGACTAGACAGACAAGACTAGACAGACAAGACTAGACAGACAAGACTAGACAGACAAGACTAGACAGACAAGACTAGACAGACAAGACTAGACAGACAAGACTAGACAGACAAGACTAGACAGACAAGACTAGACAGACAAGACTAGACAGACAAGACTAGACAGACAAGACTAGACAGACAAGACTAGACAGACAAGACTAGACAGACAAGACTAGACAGACAAGACTAGACAGACAAGACTAGACAGACAAGACTAGACAGACAAGACTAGACAGACAAGACTAGACAGACAAGACTAGACAGACAAGACTAGACAGACAAGACTAGACAGACAAGACTAGACAGACAAGACTAGACAGACAAGACTAGACAGACAAGACTAGACAGACAAGACTAGACAGACAAGACTAGACAGACAAGACTAGACAGACAAGACTAGACAGACAAGACTAGACAGACAAGACTAGACAGACAAGACTAGACAGACAAGACTAGACAGACAAGACTAGACAGACAAGACTAGACAGACAAGACTAGACAGACAAGACTAGACAGACAAGACTAGACAGACAAGACTAGACAGACAAGACTAGACAGACAAGACTAGACAGACAAGACTAGACAGACAAGACTAGACAGACAAGACTAGACAGACAAGACTAGACAGACAAGACTAGACAGACAAGACTAGACAGACAAGACTAGACAGACAAGACTAGACAGACAAGACTAGACAGACAAGACTAGACAGACAAGACTAGACAGACAAGACTAGACAGACAAGACTAGACAGACAAGACTAGACAGACAAGACTAGACAGACAAGACTAGACAGACAAGACTAGCTAGACAAGACTAGCTAGACAAGACTAGCTAAACAAGACTACACAGACAAGACTAGACAGACAAGACTAGACAGACAAGACTAGACAGACAAGACTAGACAGACAAGACTAGACAGACAAGACTAGACAGACAAGACTAGACAGACAAGACTAGACAGACAAGACTAGACAGACAAGACTAGACAGACAAGACTAGACAGACAAGACTAGACAGACAAGACTAGACAGACAAGACTAGACAGACAAGACTAGACAGACAAGACTAGACAGACAAGACTAGACAGACAAGACTAGACAGACAAGACTAGACAGACAAGACTAGACAGACAAGACTAGACAGACAAGACTAGACAGACAAGACTAGACAGACAAGACTAGACAGACAAGACTAGACAGACAAGACTAGACAGACAAGACTAGACAGACAAGACTAGACAGACAAGACTAGACAGACAAGACTAGACAGACAAGACTAGACAGACAAGACTAGACAGACAAGACTAGACAGACAAGACTAGACAGACAAGACTAGACAGACAAGACTAGACAGACAAGACTAGACAGACAAGACTAGACAGACAAGACTAGACAGACAAGACTAGACAGACAAGACTAGACAGACAAGACTAGACAGACAAGACTAGACAGACAAGACTAGACAGACAAGACTAGACAGACAAGACTAGACAGACAAGACTAGACAGACAAGACTAGACAGACAAGACTAGACAGACAAGACTAGACAGACAAGACTAGACAGACAAGACTAGACAGACAAGACTAGACAGACAAGACTAGACAGACAAGACTAGACAGACAAGACTAGACAGACAAGACTAGACAGACAAGACTAGACAGACAAGACTAGACAGACAAGACTAGACAGACAAGACTAGACAGACAAGACTAGACAGACAAGACTAGACAGACAAGACTAGACAGACAAGACTAGACAGACAAGACTAGACAGACAAGACTAGACAGACAAGACTAGACAGACAAGACTAGACAGACAAGACTAGACAGACAAGACTAGACAGACAAGACTAGACAGACAAGACTAGACAGACAAGACTAGACAGACAAGACTAGACAGACAAGACTAGACAGACAAGACTAGACAGACAAGACTAGACAGACAAGACTAGACAGACAAGACTAGACAGACAAGACTAGACAGACAAGACTAGACAGACAAGACTAGACAGACAAGACTAGACAGACAAGACTAGACAGACAAGACTAGACAGACAAGACTAGACAGACAAGACTAGACAGACAAGACTAGACAGACAAGACTAGACAGACAAGACTAGACAGACAAGACTAGACAGACAAGACTAGACAGACAAGACTAGACAGACAAGACTAGACAGACAAGACTAGACAGACAAGACTAGACAGACAAGACTAGACAGACAAGACTAGACAGACAAGACTAGACAGACAAGACTAGACAGACAAGACTAGACAGACAAGACTTTTCAATCCCATCTTAGATTTGCTACGATCTTTTGGGGCAATGGATTTCAAATTAACACCATATTCAGAGCTCAGAAACAAGCACTACGCATTCTGCTTAACCTACCATTCAGAGAGTCTTGCAGGGGACATTTCTGCAGAAATAAAATATTAACATGCACAGCTATTTACATATATGAAAGCGTCATATTCTTATTTAAACATAAAGATCTGTTCAATACTTTTACTAAGCCTTCTGAACGAGAAACCAGACATAACAAATTAACCTACGACCTTCCTAAACATAAAATGACCATGACGGAAAGAAATCCACCATGCAGCATCTTAAAAATATTTAACCTCCTCCCAAATGACATCAAGAAAATTGGAAATCTGAAGACTTTAAAAAGTGAACTTTTTAATTTATTAAATATTATAGAACCATATAATATTGGTGAATTTGCTACAAAAGTGAAAAGTATATAATGATTTATTTCTGTGTGTATTTGTGTATGTATATATGTATTTGTGTGTATGCATGTATGTATATACATATATATATATATAGTTGTATGTATACTTTGTATACTTTGTATATTTTACTGTCCTAATGGATACATTTGTGTTGTCCTCAGTAACAACACAGTTGACACATTTCACTTAGAATTTTTTGTTATGTAAATATTCTTTATTAGTGAAATAAATTGATTTTGATTTTTGATTTTGATTTTGATTTTGACTAGACAGACAAGACTAGACAGACAAGACTAGACAGACAAGACTAGACAGACAAGACTAGACAGACAAGACTAGACAGACAAGACTAGACAGACAAGACTAGACAGACAAGACTAGACAGACAAGACTAGACAGACAAGACTAGACAGACAAGACTAGACAGACAAGACTAGACAGACAAGACTAGACAGACAAGACTAGACAGACAAGACTAGACAGACAAGACTAGACAGACAAGACTAGACAGACAAGACTAGACAGACAAGACTAGACAGACAAGACTAGACAGACAAGACTAGACAGACAAGACTAGACAGACAAGACTAGACAGACAAGACTAGACAGACAAGACTAGACAGACAAGACTAGACAGACAAGACTAGACAGACAAGACTAGACAGACAAGACTAGACAGACAAGACTAGACAGACAAGACTAGACAGACAAGACTAGACAGACAAGACTAGACAGACAAGACTAGACAGACAAGACTAGACAGACAAGACTAGACAGACAAGACTAGACAGACAAGACTAGACAGACAAGACTAGACAGACAAGACTAGACAGACAAGACTAGACAGACAAGACTAGACAGACAAGACTAGACAGACAAGACTAGACAGACAAGACTAGACAGACAAGACTAGACAGACAAGACTAGACAGACAAGACTAGACAGACAAGACTAGACAGACAAGACTAGACAGACAAGACTAGACAGACAAGACTAGACAGACAAGACTAGACAGACAAGACTAGACAGACAAGACTAGACAGACAAGACTAGACAGACAAGACTAGACAGACAAGACTAGACAGACAAGACTAGACAGACAAGACTAGACAGACAAGACTAGACAGACAAGACTAGACAGACAAGACTAGACAGACAAGACTAGACAGACAAGACTAGACAGACAAGACTAGACAGACAAGACTAGACAGACAAGACTAGACAGACAAGACTAGACAGACAAGACTAGACAGACAAGACTAGACAGACAAGACTAGACAGACAAGACTAGACAGACAAGACTAGACAGACAAGACTAGACAGACAAGACTAGCCAGACAAGACTAGACAGACAAGACTAGACAGACAAGACTAGACAGACAAGACTAGACAGACAAGACTAGACAGACAAGACTAGACAGACAAGACTAGACAGACAAGACTAGACAGACAAGACTAGACAGACAAGACTAGACAGACAAGACTAGACAGACAAGACTAGACAGACAAGACTAGACAGACAAGACTAGACAGACAAGACTAGACAGACAAGACTAGACAGACAAGACTAGACAGACAAGACTAGACAGACAAGACTAGACAGACAAGACTAGACAGACAAGACTAGACAGACAAGACTAGACAGACAAGACTAGACAGACAAGACTAGACAGACAAGACTAGACAGACAAGACTAGACAGACAAGACTAGACAGACAAGACTAGACAGACAAGACTAGACAGACAAGACTAGACAGACAAGACTAGACAGACAAGACTAGACAGACAAGACTAGACAGACAAGACTAGACAGACAAGACTAGACAGACAAGACTAGACAGACAAGACTAGACAGACAAGACTAGACAGACAAGACTAGACAGACAAGACTAGACAGACAAGACTAGACAGACAAGACTAGACAGACAAGACTAGACAGACAAGACTAGACAGACAAGACTAGACAGACAAGACTAGACAGACAAGACTAGACAGACAAGACTAGACAGACAAGACTAGACCGACAAGACTAGACAGACAAGACTAGACAGACAAGACTAGACAGACAAGACTAGACAGACAAGACTAGACAGACAAGACTAGACAGACAAGACTAGACAGACAAGACTAGCTAGACAAGACTAGCTAGACAAGACTACACAGACAAGACTAGACAGACAAGACTAGACAGACAAGACTAGACAGACAAGACTAGACAGACAAGACTAGACAGACAAGACTAGACAGACAAGACTAGACAGACAAGACTAGACAGACAAGACTAGACAGACAAGACTAGACAGACAAGACTAGACAGACAAGACTAGACAGACAAGACTAGACAGACAAGACTAGACAGACAAGACTATACAGACAAGACTAGACAGACAAGACTAGACAGACAAGACTAGACAGACAAGACTAGACAGACAAGACTAGACAGACAAGACTAGACAGACAAGACTAGACAGACAAGACTAGACAGACAAGACTAGACAGACAAGACGAGACAGACAAGACTAGACAGGCAAGACTAGACAGACAAGACTAGAGAGAGAAGACAAGACATACAACACTAGGCACGCAAGACTAGAAAAGCAAGACTAGACAGACAAGACTACACAGACATATCTAGACAGGCAAGACTAATCAGACAAGATTAGACATACAAGACTAGACAGGCAAGACTAGACAGACAACACTAGACAGACAAGACCAGACAGACAAGACTTTTTTTTAAAAGTGGTTTGGGGGAAGCTCTCAATAAACCCCCTATTCCACTTTGGCTTTTAGTATGCGCCACCCCGGTATCGAATATTTTGTATTCATTCAGGGTGGGCAGCTTGGACGGTTAGCGGAAACCGTCCTAGTTGTCACCTCCCCGACCAGGATTCGACAGTCAGACAATACTAGACAGAGAAGACTAGACAGTCCACTAGACCAGTGGTGCTGATAATATATATTTTTTCAATATTTTCAAATATTTTCATTTGCGACCCAACATTTTCTGTAAAATTTTATCGCGACCCCTGATGTAGCAACATCACAAAAGCTTAACAAATTCCAAAATTAGTTTTTGAAAAAAGTAAGTTTGAAAGTTTCAATGTTTACAAATTTGATTTTCAAAATGGAATTTACAAAAAATGCAATATTTGCTGAAATAAATATTAGAAAATGGGGAAAATTTGCTAAATATTCCGAAAGAGTTCTACCAACATCTCCACAAAATTTGAAAGAAATCCCCAAATTCAGGGGCGGATCCTGGATTTTCATTTGGGAGGGGCTTGACCCCGCTGAGGGTAGGTAAAGTAAAGACTAGCAAAGAAAACACTAAAAAACACACATTTTATTTTGCTTAACGCATAATAAGTCTCCTCGGATAACTTTTCGCAAATTCCTCAAAGACTTCGTTAGGTTGTAGATTAGCAGAGATATCTCGGTGAATATATGAAAGCCAAAGCGGTTAACTTGTCTTGTGTCATTGTCGTACGAAGGTATGATTTTATTAGTTTAAGCGAAGAGAAGCTGCGCACCACACTACAAGTAGTTACTGGTAATATTGCGCGAATTTGTAACAAAATTTTTATATTTGGAAAAAAGTGACTAGTCTGTAAAAAACTTTTTTCCGTCTTACAATTAGATATACTGGAAATATTGTTGAAAATCACGAAAGAGAGATACTGTAAAAGTTAAGGATCGTAATATCTACAAGAAATGTTTCGGTATTATAAATGGAAATAAACAGATCGTTGATGAGTTAAAAAATTTCAAACTGTAGAAGAAAATTTTCTTCACGTTAATTAAATGGGAAATCGAAATTTGGGATGTGGCACCTCTTGATATTAAGAGCTGTTAGTAGTTTCACAGTAAGTAGTTTCACAGTATCTTTTTTCCGTCATTTGTAACAATACTTTCAATACATCTATGACAGAAAAAATATATATAGTATAAAATATATATAGTCGATTTTCCCCTTATCAAGGACACATCGGCGGCGGCGTTTCCCAAAATACAAGCGGCATGTTAAGAAAGTGTCGCTGCTTTAAAAGGTGCATTTATCTAGATAACAAAAAAAACATAGGGAAAGATGTACCTGATGGACAATGATAAGTCGCTGACATTGTTTCCAGATGTCCCAGATGATATTGGTTCATTCGATTCACACTCTTCTTTATTTATTTTCACCAAAAAATACGAACGAAGATCTATTTGTTTTCGTTTCGACGCCATTACATTGAATTCAAAATTTTATAAAAACAATAACACACCGCGACAAGAATTGAACGTCTTTACTGCTGAGAGAGTCGTGGATAGCCGAGTAGTGGCTGGCTATAGTAGTGGCCTAGTAGTCAAGGTATCGGACTACTCTGTGACACAAGTTCCAGGTTCGAATCTTGGTATACGTATTGTAATAAGCCACCGTCCTCTTATGCATGACTCTGGCAAACTCATCAATTTACCGAGAATACCTCCCTCAAATGTGGCTCGCCGCCCACGTGTAAAAACGTAAGGGCCCCTACACTTGTGTCCTAGAAAGACTTAGACACCAAACACAAGTATACGTAAAAGGAGGAGACCTAGGTTCCAGTTAAGCTGTTGCGCCAAAAAAGAAAAAGAACTATGAAAATATATTTTCTGATATTATATATTATTTGCTGAAAAAAATATTAAAATATTCAGAAAATTTGTTAAACATTCCGAAATAGGTCTGTCTACCCATATCTCTACAAAATTTAAAACAAATCCCCAAATTAGTTTTTGAGAAAATTATGTAGGAAATTATTAATGTTTTTTAAATATCTTTATATTAACATTTCACTATTTAAAAGGCAAGACAAAAAGATTCTCTATCGACCCCTATGAGGGGTCGCGACCCGTAATTTGCGCACCACTGGTCTACGGCACATTCCTTTTGCAAAGAAAACAAAAACATCAACAGAATCGATGAGACTTCGTCTGATTCCGTTTGGTATTGTCTTATTTTATCTGTTTTGTTTTTAGGTTTGTGTTAAGTATCTTTCACGAGACGTGAAATAATGCAAAAGTTGAAAAAGTTTATTAATAAAATGATTCTATCAATTGTAAATAAAAATTTTATTGTAATTAATTTTTTCCAAAAATATATCGACATCCACCAAGTTTGAAAGGGGGTATAAAATTTTGGGGCAAATAATAAGGTTATACATCAAAAAGTTCGGGCAAAACGTGGCGGAAATTGACACACGTGCACAAAAACTATGAAAAGGTCTATTAGCGACAATAATATTAATTAAAATATTGCCACGAAAAACACATAATAAATTATTGTAAATAAAAATTTTATTGTAATGAATTTTTTCCAAAAATATTTCGAAAATTATTACTACTATTAATTAGCGACATTAATATTAATTAAAATATTGCCAAGAACAACACATTAAATAATTGTAAATAAAATTTTTATTGTATTTTATTTTATTCCAAAACATATCATTTTGAATTATCGACGATAATATTAATTAAAATAGTCCCAAACATTTGAATGTTAGTACAAAAAATGTCCACTAACCTTTACATCGCCGCTAGTGTCAATCTTGAATACCTGTCTTCAATGTAACTTTCTCAGCAACTTAAACACTTTATGAACATTCCTCAACTTCAGCTGATCCGACCGTGAAAACTATCAAAAAGCTCGTAGAAAACGCCCAAAACCGGAATACAATGGTCTGTTTCAATACTTTTGCAAAAATATCGCGAAATTTTCAAACTTATTTCATACTGACGCAAGCTCCGAAGCAACGAAAACACAATGACATACGCGCATGCGCACAAATTCACTCCTAAAACATCCTTCAGACAAATAATAGAGATTGCTTGTAATTTCACTGCTAAAAACATATTTATTAATTATAAGGAACTTATTTAATTATAGATAACAATTATTTGGTGATACAATTAAGAGTTTGGAAATTTAATAATGCGAAAGAAACTTCGTCTTGCCGACAAAGCACGAGCAAAACCGTATGAGAGTATGTTTGCGCTCTTCCATCCCATGCGCCAAAAAGAGATAGAGAACATCAGCTGTTCAGTTGTCCGTCTCCTATTTTTTCCATTTTTTATGATATTTTCTAATCACAAAACGTAGATCAAATCTAACTAATTGCAATGTTTTATTAAAAATAGAGATTATTTGTTTGATTTAGCAAGATGTCGGCTAAACTTTATTTCAAAATGACGTGAACTCGCGAAGAAAATTTAAGCAGACAATTATCTTTGTAAGTAATATACTAATTAGAGCATTAATATATTAGTTACAAAAATATAATTAAAAATGATTTAATAATGATTAAATAAATATTTGTAATTTATTTAATAGATCTTAGCAATTTCTCGGTGCGAATGAATCTGTGCGCATGCGCGGTTTTTGACAGAAATTTTCGTTTCGAACGTGTCTGCTTCAGTTCGCAATATTGAATCCTATTGAAGGTTTATTTTCCTATAGAAATCTCCTGAACCCGTTCAGATGTCCTATTGAGATACGCTAAAACCTATTCGATTTCCCAATAGGATTTAATACTATTCAATAGGAATATTGTGGTCTGAGAATTTCCTATAGAATAATCCAGAATCCTATTCGATTCTTCAGTAGGATTTTAACAACTTGACTAGGACTTCTCAGATTATAATTTTCCTATTGAATAAGGTCAAGCTGTATGTATTAATTTAAGGTAATTTTAATGATCATAAACTACTCATAAATTGAAATTTGGATGTTGTCCAGATGTTTTAGATGTTGGTAAAACCAAACCTATTGTACTTATATCAAAGAATCCTATTGAGATTTATTTAAAAATAAAAATAATTTCTAAGCCCTATTTCCCTATTGATATCTTTTCATCTCCTATTGGATGTTGGTAAAACCAAACCTATTGATTATCAAAGAATCCTATTGAGGTTTATTTAAAAAAATAATAATTTATAAGTCGTATTTCCCTATTGACATATATTCATCTTCTATTGGATGTTGGAGGAGTCAATCCCATTGAATAATGCTAAATCCTATTGAGGATCATTATAAAATAAAAATAATTTCTAAGTTGTATTTCCCTATTGACAACTATTCATCTCCTATTGGAGATTGGTGAAGCCAAACCTATTGAATAATGCAGAATCCCAATGCGAAATTTAGAAATAAAGATAAATTATCCTATTGAATCCCTTGGTTTCCTATTTAGATCTCTACTTTCATTTCCTATAAAAACTCTTCATTTCCTATAGAATCGCTAACTTCCTTTAAGAATCATCATAATCCTATTAAGTTGTGTCAATAGGAAAGCTCTAAATCCTATAGGTTAACGATGCCAGAAAGTTTCCTATTCAAATATGATGTTTCCTATTCAAATTCTGAAAAAGCCTATAGGATTTAACCTTTCCCAATAGGAATGTTTAAGCAGGGTAAAATCACTTGTCTTAGACACATAAGATGGACAGACTAAACTGGACTAGAAGTAGACAAGAATGAAAACACAAGAATATACAGACAAGACTAAACAAGTAAGACTAGACAGACAGGACTAGACGGACAGGAGAAGACAGACAGAGCTTTACAGGCGGGACTAGACAGACAGGACAAGACAAACAGGACTAAACAGATAGGACTAGACCAACAGCACTACTCAGACAGCTAAATAGACAAGACTAGACGGAAAGTACCAAATATCTCAAATAATCCTCTACCCAAAGAACTTAATACCACAAATAAAAACCCAACCAACAACAACTCAACCAGTAACAACTCAAACAGCTCAACAGTCGCTGTAGATGAACTTACTGAAGCAAGTCCCAGAACCAGGCCACGAACGCAGAGAGAATCCAGGACCTCAAATTACCCAAGAGTACAAACACACAAACCTCTCGTTTTAGGAAGTGGGCCCTCTTACATCATCCGTGCTGCTGTTAAGAGAAAATGGTTCCATGTGAATAACGTTGCTCCAGGAACCACTGGGGACAACCTACTTCAGTTCATTAACCAACACATCAATATAGAGGACAGTATATGTAAAATTATCACTTCTAATGCTAGATACTGCTCCTTCAAAGTGAGGATACGGGAATCGGATTGCAACAAATTCCTAAAACCGGACTCCTGGCCATCGCAAATAACAATTTGAGACTACTTCTTTGTACAGAAAGGTTTGCATAATAATACAATAAACTCCAGTGGAGCACGAGCGGTTATCAATCCACCACCACCTAACAAAAGTTTTTTAGAAGAGGCACCGGATGTAAACATCAAAGCCTAGCGGTTACTTCTCAAAAAACTCTAAGGAAACCTCATATTAAAACCATCAACTCACAATCAGGAATCACAATTGCTCAGGTTAACACTCAATCAATTAGAAACAAATTTGATTTGGTGCAATTGTACTTAAAAAGGGAAAACATCGACGTGGTATGCATTTGCGAAGATTGGTGTACAAATGATGAAATTGATGTGATTAAAATCGATAACTACCAGTTAGTCTCACATTTTTGTAGGACTAAAACTATCCAAGGTGGAGTTGCAATATATGCTCGCAATTGTATAAATACATCACATCTTATGTTATCGAGTTATTCAGTTGAAAAGGATTTTGAAGTTTGTGGTATAACACTAGGCCTTCATCTAATCAAGATTAACATTATATGTATATACAGATCGCCGGTAGGAAACCTACAAATATTTTATACTATGCTCAATGAGATGTTACTACACCTTTGCAAATCTGAGAAACCCACTTTGCTTGTTGGCGATTTAAATATTGATTTTATGAAAAATACGACTGAAAAACAAACACTCATTGACATACTAAGCTCATTTCAACAACGTGTTATCAATCAAGGCGCCACTAGGATATTTACAAACTTTCGTGGTTCAACTACTCAGTCATCGATTGACTATATGGCCACTAACATCGATGCTAGCGCATTTTCGTTCAAGATTGTTGATCCAGTCATCGCTGACCACCTTAACTTAATATTTCAACTGAACCCGAACTTCATGTCATGTGCATCGTACCAAAAGTTGACAAACCGCCTGGGAAGACATATAACCGATGTTGACATACACAAAATTAAACATCTCATCAGTAAAATCGATTTCTCAACAATTTTGAGCGGGGATGTTGAGGTAGCTTTCAGTAATTGTTTGAATAACCTAACGCTTTCTTTGGACCAAATCTGCCCCATCGAATCTAGGAAATATGTACACAAAACCAACAAATGGATAACAACAACACTAATTAATGAAGGTAAACATCTAAAGAAGCTCTATTGGTTGTGTTATACATTAAATGACCTACACCTCATTGATCAATATAAAACTAAAAAACTTCAACATGCTAGCAACATAACTAATACAAAGAGAAATTTTTTCTTCAATAAAATCCAGCTATCTAAAAACAAATGCAGAGTTGCTTGGGCATTCATCAACCATACGTTAGGGAAACAGAAAAAGTGTGCACCAATAACACTCAATGTAAATGCAACAACAGTAACGAAACAACAAGTTGCTGAAGTGTTCGCAACTCACTTCTCGAATATAGCTCTCACTACAGCCAGAAAGCATCTTAATGTTTCATCAACACCCCAAAACGTTAACTCTCACATCATTAACCAAAACTCATTTTATATGCATACCATTGAAACAGCAGAACTCCATAAGGTAATTCAAAATATGTCAACCACGTACTCCTGCGGCACTGACGGAAACTCAATCAGAACCTTAAAATCAATTTTGGACGTCATTGAGGGTCATTTGCTTCAACTCTACAATAAATCTATCGATGTCGGAATATATCCTTCTATATTAAAAATAGCTCTCATTATTCCTCTTCATAAAAAAGCAGATGCCTGTGATATTGACAATTACAGGCCAATTTCTATTGTGTCTGTATTCTCAAAAATCTATGAGCGTACTATTTACAATAGAATGATCCAATATCTGAAAAGATTTAATTTATTGAGTAATTGCCAACATGGCTTTAGGGCCAAGAGATCAATAGAAACAGCCACGTGTAACATGACTAAATTTATAATAAACGAGTTAGATGCTGGAAGGCATGTTATGGGACTATTCTTTGATTTATCTAAGGCCTTCGATACGGTTAATGTTGAATTTCTATTATCAAAATTGGAGTGCTATGGTTTTCGGGGAACTTTTTTGAAGTTAATTCGATCATTTCTTACAGGAAGGAAGTTAATTGTGTGTGCTAATAACACTCAATCGAGCTGCAAGGATGTATCCATCGATGTGCCTCAAGGTTCTGTTCTGGGCCCGCTTCTATTTCTGTTGTTTGTAAATGATCTTCAACTTCACGTAAGCGCGGAAACTATTCTGTTTGCAGATGACATGAATGTGGCGGTATCTGCAACCAATTTAGATGAATCGGCAACTAAGATCGGAATTGTTGTTGGGGAGGTCAAGAGCTGGTGTAGAACTAATCATCTTATATTAAACTCCGAAAAACAAAATCTGTACATATTTCTCTAAACTGAAGAAGCTTCCATCCGTTTTTAAAATAATTATTGATGACAAAGAGAAAAACCTTGCGGCATGTACTAACTTTCTGGGAGTACGGATGGACTCCACACTTAGCTGGTCTAGCCATATAGACCATGTCTGTAAAAAATTATCTAGTGCATACTTTGCAATTCTGCAATTAATGAAATCAATGGACCACGACTCAATAATTAGCCTATACTATGCACTTGTCTACTCTCACTTATCCCTCCACATTTTGCTCTGGGGTCAGGCTCCTAATGTAAAGCGATGCTTTATCATTCAAAAAAGGATTTTACGTCTTATTTTCAGACTTAAAACCGGGACAAGCTGTAAACAGTGCTTTAGGGATAATAGCATACTAACACTACCTGCAATGTATATACTCAAAGCATTATGTTATATAAAACAAAACATTCAAGAATTTGATACACTTGCTGAGTCCCATTCCCACAATACTAGATTTGGTGCCTCTTTATCGATTCCTAAGCACAATACTGCCCTCTATGAGAAATCCTTTATTTATACTGGAATAAAACTGTATAATAAGTTAGATTCAAAGATCAAAACTAAAAACTATACGCAATTTAAATGTGAATTAAAGCAAATACTTTTACGGGGAGCATACTATTCTATTACCGAATTCTTGTGTAGTTACAATGTGTAATCTGTTATTTTCTTACCTACATGTGTTTTTAATCTGTTTTATTTAATTACTTTGACCATCACATCCACAGCATGATATTTATATCTAATTATTTACTACTTGTTTTTATTTATTTATATATTGACATGTGGCTAAGTGAATAAATTAATTATTATTATTATTACTAGCTAGACATGACTATTTTTATTTCCACATTTTGGTGTGGTTTGACATTTCTGTCATTTTTTATACGAAAGGGGCGAAAAATGTGCCGATATGGTTTTTCATTTCAAAATTTAATTTTTTTCTTAAAAAGTTATTTTCCCTCAAAAACTTTAAAAAAACCTCTAAAAACTTTGTGTTTCTTAAACAAAGCAACTATTTTGACAGCTCACCTTTTTGTCCCCATAAGTCGATGCGTTAAGAATCGTCTGGGAACCCGTCAAACCCAAAATTTAAACAAACGTCAATGACAATTGTCAACGTTTCTCTGTTTATTATAAATAAAGAGGACATCAATGCTAGAGTTATAATTAGGAAATAAAAATGAATTAAAAATTAAATTAAAACATTGAAAAAAACTAAATAATCTTGTGTACCTATATGTACCCATATGGACTAGACAAATAGGAGAGAGGACTAGACAGAGAGAATTAGGCAGATAGGACTAGGGAGATAGGACTAGGTAGATAAGACTAGGCAGACAGGACGAGATAGACAGGTCTAAACAGACATGGCTATGCAGAAAGGACTAAACAGACAGGACTACCTTCACAAGACTAGACCGACAGGACTAGCCAGACGGGAGTAGATAAAAAGGACTAGGCAGAAAGGACTAGACAGACAGGACTAGATAGGCTTTCTAGATAGATTCAAAAATTTCAATGTTTACAAATTTGATTTTCAAAGTGGAATTTACAAAAAAACTGCAATATTTGCTAAAATAGATATTAAAATATTGGGAAAATTTGCTAAATATTCCGAAACAGATCTATCAACATCTCTACAAATTTTAATACAAATTCCCAAATTAGTTTTTGAGAAAATAAAGTTCGAAAATTTCAATGTTTCAAATTTGTAAATTTGACTTTCAAAATGGAATTTATTTGTTGAAATAAATATCAATATTTGTTGAAATAAATATTAAAAAATTAAGAAAATTTGGTAAATATTCCGGAACAGTTCTACCGGAACATCTTTACAAAATTTAATACAAATGCCCAAATTAGTTTTTGAGAAAATTATGTTGGAAAATATCATGTTTTTTAAATATCTGTATATTGATGTTTCACTATTTACTGCTACCCAATACTTGAACACGAAATGCCTAAAATTTTGTATGAATTCCGCGACCCAAAAATATTTTCTATCGACCCCTCCGGGGATCGCGACTCGTTTTGCGCACCACTGCACTAGACAGTTAGGATTAGTAAGACAAAACTAGATACAAAAGACTGTCCTCCTCGGTGGTGTAGTTGACAGCATACCCGCCTTTCATTGCGGGAGACCCGGGTTCGAATCCTGGTCGGGGAGACAATAACTAGGACGGTTTTCACTAACCAGCCCGGACGGTTAGTGAAAACCGTGAGCCCACCCTGAATGAATGCAAAATATGAGATACCGGGGTGGCGCATACTAAAAGCCAAGGTGGAATAGGGGGTTTAGTGAGAGCTTCCCCCGAATAAAAAAAAAGATACACAAGACTAGACCGGCAAGACTAGACGGACAAAAACAAGATAGACAATACTAGACGGACAAAACTAGCCAGACAAGACTAGACAGACAAGGCTAGGCAGAGGAGACGAGACCGACAAGACTAGACAGACAAGGCTAGATAGGCAAGACTAAACATGGAAGACTAGACAGGCAAGGCAGGACGGATTGACTAAAAAGACAAGACTAGACAGAAAAGACTAGGCAGATAAGACTATACAGACAATACTAGATAGACAAGATGAGATAAACAAGACTAGACAAACAAGACTAGACAGACAAGACTGGACAGACAAGACTAGACCGACAAGACTAGACAGACAAGACTAGACAGACAAAACTAGACAAACAAGACAGACAGGCAAGACTAGACAGACAAAACTAGACAGACAAAGCTAGATAGGGAAGACAGACAGGACTAGATAGAGAAGACAAGGTATACAAAACTAGACAATCAAGACTGTCGGTCTAGTCTACTTTAGACATTACTGGAGAGATAAGTGTCGAGAGACAAGACAATCTTGTGCATTTAGTTTTGTCTATCAAGATTTGCGAAATTCAATTCTGTCATTTTAGTTGTGTCTATTTAGGTTTGCTCAACTCAATATTATCCATTTAGCCTTGTCTAATTAGTTCATCAGAACGAGATTGGCGACAAAATAATTATAAGAGAGAGAGAGTAGACCAGGTACTGTCATTATTATAATTATATTAATCTTGTATAACTTGTTTTGCAATATATGTATATCTAGACATTATATTATAATTATACTACTTTCTACTATATGTATATTTGGACATTGATTATATGCATATATAGTTTATTTAGTCTAATCTGCTTGTTGATATCTAATGTTAGAGTCAAAGCGTTACTTCAGTCGTTGTATACGGTCACTGGTAAAAACATACATTAACTCAAGCATCAGACAAAGTATGCAGAAACTTATTTATGAATAGTTTCACTAGAAACTGTATACACTCGCTAATTTAAAGTAGTTAAAGTATGGACTAAAGTATTATAAAATGTTTATTTTTTAAGAGGAACTGAGGAAGAAATGTTGTTGAATGAACATGAAAATGGTAATGAACCAATAATTATAGAATTAAATTGTGAAGAAAATATAGTGTGTAAAGAATTAACAAATGAAAATAAAGGAGATGAAAATTTGGTTCGAACAGAATTATCATATATTGAATATAATGCAGAAAATTTGTTGTGATTGAGGAATTACCAAATATAAATAATAGTAATCAGATACCATTGCATAAATGTAAAGAGTCTAAAATGGAACTCGAATCATTGGAAGGTGATGATGGGGAAGGAAGGTGTGTTATTTATGTTCACAACAAAAAAATATGCACGAGGCGAGACAAAAATCGAAAGAAGAGCTTCAAATTCAAATCAAAACAATGTAGCATATTTCTGATTTATCACAGCCAGAAACTACCTACAGTGAGATCCACTGTAACTGTTAAAATATCTGATGTTGTCCACGTTAAGGGAAATACTTGATCAATTCTAGCATCTATTTTGCCGAAAACTTCCAATGGCTAATTAAAATTTGAGTCATAAAAAGTGTTTATTATAGATCACAATTTAGTATTTGTCGAGAGAAGATTATTAAAGAAGAAGTTCCTGAGGGAGAATTAATTGCTAATAATCGAGGGTCTGGACAAAGTTTTAAGAAATGTAATTGCAAAATAAGGTACAATGAAAAGAATGTTTCTGCGTAAAAAGCAACCTACTTTGTAGTTCTAAATACCATTCTACTATGCCATGTTAGAATAAAATTGTTATAAAAAAATAATTGTTTGTGGTATATTTCTATGTTTTCATTATATAGGGTGTATTTTTTTGCTTAGATAGAACTTACGAAAGGGTTAGCTGTTAAACGAACTGTCATACTGCGCTCACCTTTTGATATTTTTGATCAGTATACTCTTACAAATTATATATATTACTCATACTCATATACTCTCATATACTCTTATATATTACTCATACAAATCATCATGAATAGATTCACATTTGAACAACTCTACCAAATTATCCAAAACTTTGAAAATCAGTCATCGATTCGCGCAACTTATAGATGACTTCTTTATTTTTATGGCACACATAATCGTCAGTAGGGAAATATAGTTCCTTCTGGATCCTCTACTACCCCCACCCCCTTTAAACCTGAGCTCTAAATTCATAGTCATATCAACAATTAATACTGTATCGCAGCAATTAATGTGTAAAGGTTTTCTCAAGCAAGGATAATCTTGGTAACCACAAGGAAGTAAGTGATAACAATCAAAAAATGTACTACAAATGCACCGTTTGCAACTCAACTTTCACAAGAGAAGATCGCGACATATGAGAAAATATAATATAAAATCAATAATAATGGTGGGAAGAAGAGGAGTCTAAATACCGAATATTCACCCTTCACCGCCAAGAAGATAAAGTTGGAGCCGTAGACAGTCAAATAATTTCTGTAAAATATGCAATCAACAATCCCCAACAAGGCTAAAGTTTGCAGGAGATCTACAATCACAGAAACACCTCCAAGCAACAGTGAAGCCGGTTGCAATCAATAATACCCAACAAGGTTAAAGTTTGCAGAAGATCTACCATCACAGAAACACCTTCAAGCAACAGTGAAGCCGGTCCAGCAGAAGATTATCCAAGCTTGTGTCAGCTATAGAATTGATAGTTCAGGGATTGATCTAGATAGCTTTATTAGTACATTGAACAGCCGTTGTACGAGAAGCCGCATTCTATCCATCCACTCTCTGTCCACTCCGTCCACTTTTTTCCGTCCACCGTCCACTTTTTTCCGTCGACTTTTTCCGTCCACCGTCCACTTTCCGTCCACTTTTTTCGTCCACCGTCCACTTTAATCAGCTTTTTGGTTAAAAGCTGTTTAAAATCTGATTAAAAAGCTGTTTAAAATCTGATTAAAAAGCTGTTTAAAAGCTGATTAAAAAGCTGCTTAAAAAACTGACTAAAAATCTGTTTAAGAGCTGATTAAAAGGCTGTTTAAAATCTGATTAAAAAGCTGTTTAAAAGCTTATTAAAGTGGACGGAAAGTGGTCGAAAAGTGGACGGTGCACGGAAAAAGTGGACAGAAAAAAGTGGACGGTGGACGGAAAAAAATGGACGGAAAGTGGACGGAAAGTGAATGGATAGAATGCGGCTTCTTGTACAACGGCTGTTCAATTTACTAATAAAGCTATCTACATCAATCCCTGAACCATCAATTCTATAGCTGACACAAGCTTGTATAATCTTCTGCCGGAGCGGCTTCACTGTTGTTTGAAGGTGTTTCTGTGAATGTAGATCTCCTGCAAACTTTAACCTTGTTGGGTATTATTAATTGCAACCGGCTTCACTGTTGCTTGGAGTTATTTAAACTCTACCTTTTGTGACACTACTTATTTAGTTTAGTCTACCTTGTATTTCCTGTGTCTTTGTTGTTCTTCTCTTTCAATTTGGTTTTGTCTGTCTAGATTTATTGTTAGTTTAGTCTTAGATTTAGATACATTATAGATTATATTTACTTATAAATGCAGCATTTAGGAATAAGTACATATATAATTTAAGTTTTTTAAGCAAAGTTTTGGTTTGGAAATTGCAGTAATTATTTCCAATAAAAGATAAATAAATTTGTGCATTCATTTGGATTTCATCAAGTCATTTTGGAATTCTGCGTTATTTTAGTTAAGAGTCTTTGTTATTCTTTCAATTTGCTTTTGTCTGTGTATGATTTATACTTTTGAGATTGTATTTACTTATCGATGTAGCATTTAGGCACAACTACATAAATAATGTAAAGTTCTGGCTTGGAAATTGCAGCAATTATTTCCAATAAAAGATAAATAAATTTGTGCAAGTCATTTTCGAATTCTGCGGAATATTTTCCGTGCAAATACAGCCGTAAAACACAATCTAAAATATTAAATAAGATCATAAAGAATCCGAGCCGCGTGCTCTCGAATCACAGTAATTTCCCATTTAGACCTGACATTTCCATGGACGAGTAACTCGACTAATGAAAAGGTGAAGTCACGTATCTCTCCCTCTCGCCGACTCTTCCTTTTATACCGACCGCTGCACACAGGACGGACGGAAGTGCCACGATACTGGACACTCACATCAGATTTATACCTTTCCTCAAATACACACACAGGAGATTAAATTCTCAATATCATTTATATATATATATATATATATATACATATATATATATATATATATATATATATATATATATATATATATATATATATATATATATATATACACAGGGTGTTAGGTAAACATGCGGCAAAAAATCAAGGGGTTATTCCTTGGCCTATTCTAAGAATATTTTGTCATATGATTATTTCTGAAAAACCTTTGTTACGAAGATACAGGGTGAACAAAATTTGCGGCAGTAACAGGGGTTTAAGTCTGGGAATCGAGCAGACCATGCGTGTGGCCCACCTCAACTAATCCAGCGATCTCCGTATGTTTTTGTTAAAAAATGACGAGCAGCCAAACTGAAATGTGGTGGTGCACCATCATGCATAAACCACATTGCAATTGTTGTCGTCAATGGTACATCCTGCAAAAACTCGGGCAGTGTTTCTTCCAAAAAGTTGCGAGACATCTAGCCAGTAAGTATTACTGGAAGAAATACCAGTCCAATTAGATAGCCACCCCAATTCCAACCCAAACATTCAAGGAGAACTGATGTTGTAATCGATTTTCATATACCTCATGCGGAAGAAAATGCGGATTCACCGGTGAAAAGAAGGAGTTAAGGGATAAGAACTAATGTTTGCAAAATCCATTGACATAACGCAATACGTGGACGATAATCAGCAGGTAGTAGTGCCTGAACACGTTGCATGTGGTATGGATACAACAAATTGCCCTTAAGAATTTTACAAACTGTTCAATGACTTACATTTAAAGTATTGGCAATTTGTCTCGTAGAAGTACTTGGATCCTCCTCGATCATGTCCAACATATTCTGTTCCAGTTGTACCGTTCTTAGTGTCATTAATCTTCCTGGCCCTCCAATTTCGTTTCAATGTGCTTGTTTCACGAAAACCTTGATGAAAATTTTAAAAGATTTTTCGGTCGGGGATATTACGGTTATGAAACCGTTCAATGTACAATCGTCTAGCTTTTAATGATTTGCCTTCAGCAATTCCATACATGAAATGCATGTCAGTCATCTCGGCGTTTGTGTACATGGTAGAGGACTTCACTAACTATTAAAGACACGTCAAACAGCCAAACGTCACTCAATGTAAACAACTGCGACCGATACAGGTGATGATCAATGACGAGACGTATTCAAATGAAATCCACTTGTACATTAGTAGATAAAGCAGCCGTTCCAAGTTATCGTCAACAATTTTTTAATAAACTCATTAATTTTTTGGTTTAAATTTTTTGATAAACTCATTAGCATACGCCATACTTTTATTTATATTAATGATTTCAAGAAATATCTAATATGGTTGTCGCAAATTTTGTTCACCCAGTATCTTCGAAACAAAGAAGTTTTTCAGAAATCATCATAGCCCAAAATTGTCTTAGAATAGGCCAAGGAATAATCCCTTGAATTTTTGCGGCATGTTTACCTAACACCCTGTATATATTTATGTATGAAAAATATAATCAGTGCAGACTGCTCTTAGCAATATCATTGTAGATTTCGATACCCTTTATTTCGGAGAGTACTTTATATACTTTGATTATATCTTAAGACTGTATAGAAAATATTAGACGCGAGTACAGATTGAGTAGAGAAACACGTGGTCGAGACAAAACAGATAAGACTAGACCGACAAGACAAAACAGATAAGACTGGACGGTGAAACTTTATGTTAGAAAAAGTTGAAGTATTCAATGAGTTGTTAGTATAAAGTGAGCTTAAAAAAGTGTGTGTATCGGATGTCTGGTAAAGTTCTAAAACGTGAATGAGAAGAAGAAGGTAAAAAAAGTGCGCTCGTTGATGAGCATTTGAACGCTCCACTGCCCACATTTCATTTTATAGGCGAAACTTCTTCCTCTTCTTTGCCTGTAAAACTTTTCTCCACAGACTCACACATCCATCCATTCCCTTGATTTCTTTATCAACCGATGCAACCGCGATAAGACTCGGCTAAATTGATTTCTTACGGAAACCAAAAAAAAAGAAAAAAAAAACTTCAAAACTCGCTTCGGCAATTATTTTACTTTTGGGACCAATACTTTTCCTCGAAATGTTTAATTAAATGGCAACAATTAAACATCCACCAGCCCATTACAATTACAACTCCAAATTGCTCATCTTTCTCTCTCATTCTTTAATCTAATTCTCTCTTCGTACTTTCTACACTTAATTACTAGATAAACTAATCCTCGTTTATACTGTTTATTTTATATTCTTTATCTAATCCAGTTTTTTCTAAATTTAATTACACACACATATTTAATATAATCATACAAAAAATATAGTATTATTTGTTGGAATTATATTTAGTAAATAATATAATAATAAATACTTTAGTTAGATAAAGTCTGGTTTAAGGTTTGGTTGAAAGTTTTCCATTTATGTAACGTACCGCAGCAGCAAAGTTGCTAATTTACGTATTAAATATGATGTCAGCTAGTTAGAAATCTTGTGAGACAGAATCTAATTGGACTCACAGAAAAGTTTTCTTACAGTAGACGCTTTACGTCTTCATCCCTCACATGTTTACTTTTTAATTACCAAACTTATCTAATTATATTATTTTTAAGATCCTGTCTACCTTATCTCACCGGAAATGCCGTCTATCTTTAAATTTATTATCTGATATATCTAGGCCTGTCTTACGTTTATCTTCCGATTCTTCTAGAAAAAACTCTGCGCGCAACCAAAAGCTTAGTTAACATAGCGAAAGTTGAATTAGTATTCTGTTAAAAAAAAAATGGAGATCAAGCAGGATAAACGATCTCCAGAGAACCATCGAATCGTAAAGAACGATATTTTATGTCTCAAATAGGAAAATGTATACTGCAATAGTTCACATGAATGTAAGAATGAATTATCGTTCATTAGTTTAGCAATTGGTTTATATATAGTCGATAACGATTTAATTTATGTATAGTCATTTAATTTATGTATAAATTGGATCGTTCATTGCCAGCATTCGTTAAACGAAGAGGACCAACACCCGACAACACGTCCCGCAATAGACTCACAGATTATTATTTCTCTTGACAATTGTGCAATTTCAAACAAGTATCTTCTCAAAGCGCTTTCGATGATATCGTTAAATCCAAGAATTCTACCTTAGAGGAACAAACCAGCTTGTTTCTCGTTGGGAGATATGTGTGCTTGCCAATCTTAGGATCTCAATTTTGTTAAAATATTATTTAAAAACAACACAATTATTTTTGCATAATTAGTATTGTCCTAAAAAAGGAGATGAAAGAAGATCGATCTCCAAATAATGTCCAGTCATAATGAAGGATAATTAATATACGTCTCAAATCGGAAAGCGTATACTGAAATAGTTCATTTAAATGTGAGAATGAATGATCTTTCATTAAAATAGTTCATATATCGTCGATAATGGTCTAATGTATGTATAGTCGATAAACTGGATCGTTTATGGGTAGCAATATTTAATATAAGCGGACCAAGGCACGACAACACGTCCCACAACTGAATGACAGGTTAACATTTCTCTAAACATTTGTAACAACTTAACAAGCTAGAAAAAGGGGCATTCGATAAGGTACGATAAGTCTTTCGATAAGGTACCTTATCGTGTAAGGAACCTTAAGATATCCCTAGGATATCACAAATGTCATAAGATATCCCGAGACCTCTCTGGGATATCCTGATATTAAAATATCCAACGGAATAGCCATATGACGTCCATATGATATACCGGATATCTTTAGGCCGTTTGGGATATAATCGGGATATCCCTGAAATATCGTGTGCTGTGTGGGGTACGTCACGATACTTTAAGGTATCTACCGAAACAACTGCACATAGACTCATGAGACGTACAGATAATTGAAGCGCTATACTGGATTTAAAGTGACACGATCAAAGTAGATAATATGATCTCAGATGAAATAAAGATACTTAGAGGGTTACGGCAGGGATGTATATTATCCTCAATGCTATTCAACTTGTACTCTGAAGATATTCTGAAAAGCTCTTGCTGAAGAAAAAGCTGGGGTCATCGCGAATGGTCATCTATAAATAACTTGAGTTATTCCGACGTCAAAGCCTGACAGGTGTAAAAAACCATTACAGCGAAGACTCTTGAAAACCTACAGAGATTAACAAATAAAGTAAACGATGCCGGTCTGCAATGCAGTCTCAAGATGAACCAGAAAAAAAAATGTTGATAATATCGAAAGCCCCAACGCAGTATCAAGCCCCCCTATACATCTATAATACTCGGCTAGAAAAACATCAAAATACAAATACCTTGGCGCATGAATAACAGACAATATAGACCTGCCACTCGAAATAAAATCGAGAATTGAATTGAGAATCGATGAATCGAGAATCGAACCAGAAACACAGTTCTAAAAATGCGAAAGTTATTTTGTGACAGACAAACTAAAATAGATCTGCGTAAAATAATTCTAAGAGGGCACGTCTTCTCGGTTCTACTCTATGGAGTGGAGGCATGGACATTGAAACAAGCTGAAATAAAGGGACTAGACTTCTTCAAACTATGGTGCTATAGTCGTATGTTAAAGATATCCTGGAAAGACAGAGTGGCGAGTATAAGAGTGATGGATCGTATGAATAAATAACTAGAAGTCGTATCAGTAAGTATCAAGTCTAAATCAAAGCCCTCTAAATGGGTAAGTATACCAACCATTAGAGGAAGAGGCTGGAGTACATTAGATCTTTGAAGGTCGCAGTACAAGTCACCACCGAAATCTACAATCTACAAGTATCAAGTCATATAAGTACCTGGGCTTCATAACAAGAAGGAAAAAAATACGTGCTTAAAATTACTGCTCCAATTGATAATGCAGGGAAAGATATTAGGCAGACGAAACATTGGTAGGCACAGAATCTCATGGCTGCATAATCTAAGGGAATGGTATAACACATCATCATCATCGTGGCGGCTTCTTTGTGCTCCACTCCTGGATATAAGCCACTTCCCTTCTTCAACATCCCTGACCCTGTGTCAGTCTCATCCAGTCAAGTGCTCCGTGTTGTCTGACGTCGTCTACACAACTGCTTGGTGATCGGCCTCGTCTTTGGGTGTCCGCTCTGAATCTACACTCTAAAACCCTCCTGGTCCAACGTGTCGCGTCCATTCTGCCCATGCCCCCTTCCTCTTTGCTATGATGCCCATCACGTCATTCACTTTAGTTTTGCTTCGAATCCAGTCATTACGTCTCGTATTGTTTTTCCAAACATTGCTCTCTCCATGCCTCTTTGCGCTACTCTGAATTTCTCGTCTGTTTTTTTTTTGTGGACTCGGGCATGCCGCACTGCTCGAAAACTCTGACTTTGAGGTGCAGTAGCAATTAACGAAGTAGTGTATGTTTGCGCCGAATGCTGCCCAAGCTTGTGCAACTCTGCGTTCCACTTCCACGGTTTGGTTTTCGTAGCCCTAAGTTATTTTATGACCAAGGTATATGTACTCTGTTACTGTTTCCTCTAGTAGCCTGTAGTTAATTATGTCTGCCATGTTGGTCATAATTTTAGTTTTGGAAGTAGGTATTCATGTTAAGGTCTGCTCTTGCTGATTCCTGCCTGAAGTCTTTAATCATAGACATTATGTCATCCACCTTATACGATATTAGATCCAAATCGTCTGAAAATAGCAAGTTGGAAAGTTTTTCCCCATCCACTGTTAGCCCTTTTTTTCCCCGAAGTTCATCCATTGTAATATGTATTTCAACGAGAGTGTGAGAAGTTTTGGAGGGATTGTATCCCCCTGTCTAACTCTTTTTTCTAACCGGAATTTGTTAGCTTTCTTATGGAGGGCAACACAAGCTGTGGTATTCAAATGTAGGTGACTCAGTAATTGGATGTATCTCTCGTCTATTCGACAGCTAATCAATGTTTTTACTATTCACCATTCTACAGAGTCGAAGACTAATGGGTCTATAATTATCCAAATTTTTCACCTTTATTCTGGATACGGGTAATAACAGCATTATTATCCCACATAACAATGTAATCATTACATCATCACATCCCACATCGGTTGTGTGTTTATTTTAAGATCTCTGGTAACACGCCATCTTCCTCTGCAGCGCGCCTGTTCTTCAGCTGGCGAATTGCATGGTCAATATCTTCGGATATTACATCGACCATCTCCTCTTAACATTCTGGACCGGATATCTCTCTATCTTCTATTTCGTCGCTCACATACTGAGGTCCGGACGACACCTTGTTGAAGTGTCGTCCTTTCCTTTGTTAATATGAGGAGTTGAGTACGGTCAGTGGTGGTTGCGTTTCTGATATTAAGCAACTTAAAGATCTCTTTTCTATCCTGACTGATGTGCAGTTTTAGAACTCTGCGGCTACCGTTCCTTTCTATTGCTGCCTCTAAGGCATAAGGTTCATATTGTAGTGTTGCAGATCAGTACGCATGTGTCTTCTAATGTCCTTTTTCGGTATTTGGTATTCAGGTGCATCTGTTTTCGCCTTACTGTGCATTTCACGTATTTGCTTTATCATTTGAAGTGTGTTTGGTTTTAGTCTGTGTGTCTTGTTTAGGGTGGTTGGCAGCTTTATGAATTCTAAGCTCTCGCGTATAGCACTAACAATTTTGCTATTGATCTTATCGCCTGTCATGTTGTTGAGGATATCACCGGAGAGAGAAATGTCGACTTTCATGTAGTATGGTATTTGCTTTCTGTTGACTATCTTTTTTCTATGGGAACGGACGTTGAAAAGTACATCCGCTCTTACAGTTTATACGGTATAACACAACACCCAATGAACTATTCCGAGCTGCCAAATCTAAAATTAACATTGCGTTGTAGATTGTAGATTTCGGTGGTGACTTTTACTGTGACCTTCATAGATCTATTGTACCCCACCCTCTTCCTCTAATCGTTGGTATGCTTACCCATTTAGAGCGCCTCCTGTAGTCCTGATTCCTTTAGTAATTTCAGGATCTGAGTGGTATTCAAGGACTGCAACCCCTCCACGTACAAGCAGTGGGCCCTAAGATACCTTTGTCTCTTGAGGAGTAGTGCTCTGAAGACTTTGAGCAGATGTATTGGGGTTTCCTCTGCTGAGCCGCAGAATCTGAATCTTTCATCTTCAGTCAGTGGCCCGTCAGGACTGCTGTCAGAATTCTAAGCTTGTTCCTGTTTAGTTTCAGGTAAGCTTGTGTTCTTTTCAGGTTAAAAGATCCTAGCATTACTTTAGATTGTCTTAGCCCTGGTAGTTATTTCCAGGTTTTCATACATTGGTCTCTTATTTCTTCATATAAACTTTTGTGGATGGTGTTCATACTCATACTGCAAAGGGGTTCCGGACTTATGAAGGGATTACTGGAACCATTGTTTGCTAGGTGATCGGCTTCTTCGTTTCCATCTATACCAGTGTATCCTGGTAACCAGAAGAGCGTTACTTTGTTTTCTCTGCCGAGGTTGTTTAGCTTTCCCACACAGTCCCATACCAGTTTAAATCTGTTCGTGTGTGAGCTAATCGCCTTGATGGCTGCTGGGATATCTTGGCTAACATTGCATTAATGATTGCAAAGCTCCTGAAAGGAGATTCCACTTAAAGAAGAAGAAGAAACATTTGTGCAATTTCAGCTATTTTGATGATATCGTTAAATCCAAGAATTCTACCTTGTAGGAATAAACACGCTGGCTTCTCGTTGGGAGATATGTGTGCATGCCAATCTTAGGGTCTAAACTTGTATAAAAACTATATTTAAAAACCGTAATTATTTTTCCACATTTTGTATTATGCTCAAAAAGGAATATGGAGATCGAGGAATCTCCATAGAACCATTTAGTCAAAAAGAACGATATTATACGTCTCAAATCGGAATACTGAAATTGTTCTTTTTAATGTGAGAATGAATGATTCATGGCACAAGCGAATGCAACGAGATAAAACCCGCAGCTAAATATGAACCTCCATGTAATTATTTTTCCACATTTTGTATTATGCTCAAAAAGGAATATGGAGATCGAGGAATCTCCATAGAACCATTTAGTCAAAAAGAACGATATTATTCGTCTCAAATCGGAATACTGAAATTGTTCTTTTTAATGTGAGAATGAATGATTCATGGCACAAGCGAATGCAACGAGATAAAAGCCGCAGCTAAATATGAACCTCCATGTATACAGATTAGACTCTATCAGAGGGTGAGGTTGATCAAGTACTTACAGAATAAAAAATTTAATTGAGCAGCTTGCAAGAAAATCATATCTGAACATCCTGAGGAGTATTTCTCGTTTAAAATTTCAGTCCCCATCAAATTCTACGAGCACTTAAAAAAAACAGAACTATGGCCACGAACTGGAAAAAGCGAGAGAAAGAATTTAAAACAAGTAAAAGTCATTTTTAATAAAAAAGAACTCATGAATAAATTATGAATAATGAATAAACAAAATTATGAATAGAAATTATGAATAAACAAAAAATCTAAAACAGATCTGGACCTAGTAATATAATAATACATACCCCTTGAACATCTTTTGTAAACAATAGCACGGAGCCTAGCACCTGGGAAGAGTGGGGTGGACAGGACTCCTTAGCCGTAGTGAAGGCGACTTGTCTAGGGGTGACAACCCCGAATAATAAGCCTCCCAAGATAACATCTTGGGTAGTATCTTGGACAGTGGCTCGCCACTGTCCCATGAAGATTATTCTTCATTTGAGCATGAAGGAAAATCTCGCTAAATGCACTACCCCAGGTGGTAACCAATCCCTAACCTATGGTAACTTATGGTGACGTTAGCGGACCTTCGGATTCTGGGGAATCCGCACCAACATGCTTTAAGGATGAGTCGGAGCATCCTGAAATCACCGGACGTAAACTCAGACCAAGACGGCAAAGCTTCTTCGCAACATTTTATGCCAAGTCACTGCTAAAAGTGGGTAAACTGAAACATTTGACTGATTCACTAACACGAAACAACATAATACTGACAGCAGTACAGGAAACCAGATTTACGGACGAACATGCCTTCGAGTCCCAAGGCTACAGAATCCTCAAAAGAAAGGTGGGTCAGCGAGTAATGAAGAACGTACCCCACTTAGGTGCAGGATTTATAATCAGTCACAGGATACTGGATTCAGTCACCGACTTTACCTCCCCGAGAAGTCGTGTATCCATCCTCTCTCTCAAATGCGCAAACAAGGGCTACAGTATAGTCAATGTACATGCCCCAATCAACCAGGACAACAGACGCAATCCAGACAGAACTGATAAATTCTGGTAAGACTTAAAAGATATTATCTCTAAACTTCCAGAGAGGCACACCGTTATATTGCTTGGTGACTTCAATGCTCAATTGGGAAGAGAGAAAAAATACAGAAACATAGTGGGCAATTATTCGGCGCATAAGCGAACCAACCGCAACGGAGAACGATTGGTGGATCAGTGTAGGACTTTAGGGTTGATCATGAAGTCTACAGTCTTCAAACACTTTCCAAGGAAACAGAAGACTTGGATTTCACCTAATACCCACCTGGGTGAATTGCAGATAGATCATGTGGCCATTTCACGAAAATCTCAAAAGGAAATGCAAAACGTGAAGGTACTAAGAAGCGCCAATCTGAACTCAAACCACTACCTCTTAAAGATAAAAATAAGACTCCAACCTAGAAACGCTAGATTACACAGAACCTCCAAAATGGTAAGATTTGACGTCGAGCTACTCAAGAACAGTCAAGAACTAAGTCAGAGACTGAACAACACAGACCTAAACAACTGGGACCAACTGCAGGAGAGTCTTGTCAAGGCGGCCAATGAACTCGCCCCTCTTGCTAGAAGAAGGAAGCATCCGTGGTCGACTGAAGACTGTGACAATGCAATAGCCCAAAGACAGATAGTCTGGGTGAAGTGGAATTCTAAAAAGACCAAGGAGAATTGGCATACATTTTTGGAACAAAGAAAGGTTAAAGCCAAGATAATTCAAGGAACCAAACGAACCTTCACACAAAACCAACTAACCCAAATCGAAGAGAGCTTTGCTAAGAATAATTCCAGAGATTTCTTTGGAACCTTTAAGCAGGCACTCGCAGGCAGAAAATACGCTCCACCAAGCCTCCACTTCAGAGACTCACAAGGCAAACTGGCTATAACGACAAGGACAACAGCCACCTTTTGGCTCAGTACTTTAAAAATCTACTCAACTGTGACACACCCAGCTAAGACTTCGACTATAAAGAAATCACACCAAACCCGGAGTCGCTTGCCCCTTCATTGGAAGAAGTTGGCCAGATCATTCAACTTCTTAAGAATAATAAGTTAGCTGGAGAGGACTCTATCTTTGCTGAACTGTGGAAAGGTGCTGGAAACAATGCCGTGCGCAAGCTAACCGAGATCATCCAAGACATCTGGGAAACAGAGAAATTACCACCCGATTGGGAATCTGCTCTGATCGATCCGCTTCACAAAAAGGGAGATTTTACAAATCTAAATAACTACCGTTGAATTCCTATCGTCCCGGTAACATACAAGAATCTCTCGAAGGCGTTACAAACAAGGGCAGAAAATCAGGTGGATAGTCAACTGGGAGAATACTAGGGGGGGCTTTAGAAAAACCCCTGAAGGGGACACCCCAACAGCCATTCCAAGGTTAAATTTAGAGGCGAGATTTCAGAAAGCTTCGAAATAAAAACTGGAGTAAGACAAGGAGATGGACTTTTCCCACTTCTCTTCAACTGTGTCGTTGAAAAGGTTATGAGAGAATAGCGCAAGGAACTGAACAATTTTCGTGCTGAGAGTGGTATCTACCTAGGACGTAAGAACGATGGACTGGCTGTAGATTGCCTGGTCTTTGCAGATGACATGGCACTGTTTGTTGATTCTCTTGAGATGGCAACAATGCAGGTAAACTGCCTCCGAAAACATGCTGCCAAGGTGGGTCTTCAAGTGCCGCTAGAGAAAACAGAATTCTTCACCAACATAACAGAGGCAAATGAGAGGCAGAGAGATGTTACTAGAACTGGGAAACAGCATGAGGACTGAGAAATTTAAGTATCTCGGCGAATGGATTGAACCCAACTTATCAGAAAGAGCATCATTTTCCAAGAGAGTCAGCAAGTTAGAACTAGCATATCGGCTGACTAAGAACACTTACAATAAGAAATGCCTGTCACGCAACCTGAAACTTAAGCACTACACGTTAGTCTTACGACGAGAAGTCCTGTATGCCATGGAGTGTCTTTCCTTGAACCGAAACGGTCTAATAGAGAAATTGGAAATCAGAGAGAGGAGAATCCCAAGGAAGATCCTAGGCCCGGTAAAGGAAGATGGGGAATTCCGAAGACGGCATAACTCTGAGCTCTACGAACATATTGAGATGCTCTCTGAGCGTACAAGGAAAAGAAGGGTAGCTTTCTATGGCCACGTTGTTAACTTGCCTCCAAATCTACTAACCAACCGTCTGTTCATCTTCTGGCAAAACAAGAAGCTTCGTACCACTTGGTTGACAGAGACCGGGAAGGATATTAAAGAACTGGGAATAACAGATCTCAAAAACAGACAGTCTGTGAGACGCACACTAAAGGAAGTCCGTGAATTTCAGGAAAAACCTGGAAGGAAAGGTACCCCCTGGACAGAAGAGAGAAAGGAGTTACACCGGCAGAAGATGCGACAATACTGGGCAAAGGTCAAAGCCTAACAGTTGAACAAGCGTGGTCCAAAGTAGGCCTACTCGAAAGAAGAAGAAAAAAAGAACTAATTCTATTATATGTAAATATTCAAAGCTTAAGACATAAGATACTGGAGCTGGAAGTAATATTGCAAGAGAAGCAACCTTTTTTTGTGCATATCTTAGACATTAGATGGAAAATGTACTCGAACTACCTATGATATAAACTAGTCATTTCTGCAGATCAAACTCATCTGGTGGAGGAGTTGCCATTTAGACCAACACTATTTTAAGAGACGATAGTTTCTGGATCAGAAAGTTGCAAATTTATAACTGTTCAGTGGAAAAAGAAATTGAAATCTGCAGCATAATTTGGAAGCACCAAGATCATACGATACAAGTAATTAACGTTTACAGACTACCAGATGGGTGAATAATGCTTTCATGAGCTTCATGATTAGCTTAGAGAACGTTTTATTCGATAGATGCAATAAATCAACTAACCTTGTCCTTGCTGGTGATTTAAATATAAATTTTGCTGTGAAATCCAAAGTCCAAATGAATCTCATTAACCTACTCCAGGCCTATGGTCAAGTAATGTCACGGCAACCTCCGCTACTCACATAGATAATATTTAAAAAATTGTAAATCATTTAATGATGGCAGGCATCGATGATACCACTCTCTCAGAACAAAAAATGTTACTATTAGATAGCGTTAAATGGAAATTACATCCACAAAGGTACCGACTAAGTAGATCTTTCACCATAGAAAACAAACTTCGATTTCATAAAGCCCTTTCAGAAGAAACTTGGGATAGCATGTATTGTAAATCTTACTGCAACCTCAAAGCAGAATCCATGATCTCTACCAGATGTCTACATTGCAACATTATTTCTTGAATGCCTTTCCGCTAACAATTGGGAGTATTGGCACTTTCCAGCCATTTAAGGCCCCAGGTGTGGACGGACTTGTTCCCGCCTTCCTACAAAAGGGGGAGAGAGAACTAATGCCGTATCTTCTAAGAATCTTTAGAAGTAGTTTAGCGCTCGGATACATACCGGAGCTATGGAGAAGGGCGAAGGTGGTATTCATATCGAAGGTGGGGAAGAAAGACACCACTCAACCGAAGTCATTTAGACCCATTAGTTTAACATCTTTTATGTTAAAGACAATGGAGAAGGTAATCGATAATTACCTTAGGACAATAGTGCTGGTAGGTGCACCACTACACAACTGTCAGCATGCATACAGAGCAGGGAAATCCACAGAATCCGCCTTGTATCAGCTGACAAATGAAATAGAAGCAGCCTAGAGACAAAGGAAGTAGCGATATGTGCTTTCTTGGATATAGAGGGAGCCTTTGACAACACCTCACACAAGGCTGTCAAAGCGGCCTTCGAAAGAAGAAATATCGTTAGCACTATCTCAAAATGGATGTGAGAAATGCTGAGAACCAGAACGGCGGAGACACAAGTGGGAAGAGACACCATTAAGATCTCCACAACTCGAGGGTGCCCACAGGGAGGTGTGCTATCACCACTAATGTGGAGCCTGGTAGTTGATGAACTACTGGCTTGGCTGAACGACCTAGACATCAAATGTAAAGGTCACTCCGATGACTAGTCATAATGGCTAGAGGGAAGTTTGAGGGAACGCTCTGTGAAATCGTTCAGAGAGGCTTCAAAGTAACTAGTAGATGTTGTCAAACAGTGGGACTGAGACTCAACCCGAGCAAAATCACAGTGATACCATTTACTAGAAGGAGAAAACTAAACTGCCAATGCCCATACTGTTAGATGGGAGGGTAGTAGAATACAAATAGGAGATAAGGTATGGTTATCACACTAGATAGCAAACTAATATGGAATGGACACGCTTAAGCAGCGGTGGGTACAGCCAAACGCGCTCTATTGGTGTGCAGAAATCTGGCAGGAAAAACGTGGGGTTGTAACCCAACAATCCTGCGATGGATGTACACCATGATAGTGAGACCTGCGATCACTTATGGGGCAGTTGCGTGGGGAAGTAGAGCCAAGCTGGCCTCTATGAGGAAACAGCTTGAGAAGATTCAAAGACAGCAGCAATGGAGCTGCTGCTGGATCTGACTCCGCTGCACCTTGTGGTGGAAAGGGCCGCCAGATCGGCGATTGCAAGGTTCAGCAAGGAAGGAATAGGCAGAGGTAAAATAATCGGGAGCAGAGACCGAAGCAGCCTGGCTGCTAAGATCCCCTGGCTGGAAGCACCAAAAGACGAAATGGTTTTTAAATACTACTTCGAGAAAAACTATACAGCAATGTGTAGTAGTAAAGCCGATTGGAGCGACGAATTCTCAGCATGCCACATAGAGCAAAATGCTATCAAGTGGTATACAGATGGCTCGAAGACAAAAGAAGTAATGGTGCAAGGGTGTTTGGATCTCGTACCAAATACTTCGAATCCATGGGAACATTCTCAAGAATCTTCCAAGCAGAGGTACACGCAATAGAAAGATGTGCACAGTTTAATCTCGACAGGAATTATCGCAAAAAACGAATTGCTATCCTGTCAGGCAGCCAAGCAGCCATCAAGGCCATTAGCTCATACACCATCAGATCCAAACAGGTATGGGACTGTATGGGCAGCAAAACAAGCTTGGCAAAAACAATAAAGTAACGCTATTCTGGGTACCAGGACACACTGGTATAGACGAAAACGAGGTAGCCGATCAATTAGCAAACAAGGAATCCAGTAGCCCCTTTATAGTTCCGGAACCCTTTTACGGTATGAGTGTGAAGGCCATCCACAAAAGTTTTGATGAAGAAACAAGAAAACAATGAATGAAAACCTGGAAAGAACTTTCAGAGCTGAGGCAGTTCAAAGTGATGCTGGGATCTTTTAACCAGAAAAGAACAAAAGCTTGCCTGAAATTAAGCAGGAACAAGCTTAGAATTCTGACAGGAGTCCTCACGGAACACCGCAAACTTTGGAAACATCTCAAAGCCCTAGGCCTAGAGGAGGATGATGGATGCAAACATTTGCTCAAAGACTGCGGAGCACTATTCCGCAAGAGACAGATGTACCTCGGGGCTCACTGCTTGAACACAGAGGAGCTGCAGGGCTTGAATCCCACCCAGATCCTGAAATTCCTAAAGGCATCAGGAGTAGAGGAGCCGCTTTAAATGGGTAAGTACACCAACGCTTCGAGGAGGAGGGTGGGGTACTATAGATCTATAAAGGTCGCAGTACAAGTCGTCACTACCATATTTACAATCTACTATTTTCCGCTAACAAACGTGAAGAATACTTGCACGTGGGTTACAATGGAAGTAAGAATATCTAGCAGTAAGCTGTAAGATATGTTCGTGCTTCAAAAATAATTTTCAGCGCTAAAATTAGTTAGCTCTCAAAAAAAAACATATGAGACTCATAAAAAATACTCCTGCTAAACAGCACATTTACCAAAACAAAATAGAAAACGCTGCCAATAATCAGAAAGCTATATGGAAAGCAATCAATGAACTGGTCAACAAAACAAAAGTGAAGAATAATTTTAAAATAAAAATCAAGAACAACATTATAACCTGTCCGAATTAGATCGCAACAGAATTAAACATTTTTTTCAAATACTCTGCTGAAAAAAAAACACAACCTAATACCTCAAGTTATATCCGAGCATCATATATTCTTCAACAACAAAAGTAATTATTTGAAGGAATTCACATCTGCAGAAATAGCAAGACTAATTGTTAAATTAGAAAATTCAACAGCCCGAGGTCCTGATGGCATTCCATGCAGCATAATAAGAGTTTTATTCCGAGCTAGTGGATTCTATTACACACTTCCTCAATGCCTCCTTCGAAGACGAGAAATTTCCTGCGATATTTAAGAAGTCAAGAATAATTTCTATACACAAAAAGGAGATATTATGAACATACAAAATTACAGACCATTTGCTCTAATTTCGGTTAGGTTTTTTCGGTGCTCTAATGGTTAAAATTCTAGAATATGCTATTGTAAGCAGACTGATGCCCTTAATATAAAAGCATCACCTAATTCCGAAGAACAGCATGGATTCTGCAGGGCGAAATCGATAACAACCGCTATTCAAAAATTACATCAGCAGATCCTACTCGACATCGATGAGCAAAAGTGCCCAGTTGGAATATTCCGTGACCTTACCAAAGCTTTCGACTGTGTTCCACACAGAAATATGCTCGATAAACGTTACGGAAGTTACGGAATCAGGGAAATGTGGAAGATAGCTTGAATCATACTTGCTAAATAGAAAACAATATGTAGGAATAGATAAGAACATATCTACAACTGTTGACATTGAAATGAATGTCCCACAGGGAAGTGTCCTTGCGCCTCTTCTATTTTCTTTATATATTGCAGATCTTCCACGGTATTTAGGGGATGCCAAATGTGTATTTTATGCCGATGATGCAAGTTTTCTAGTTTCAGAGGATTCGATAGAAACAACGCAAATAGCAGCTAACAACCTTCTTAATGATCTCAACAAGTGGTTCGCTGCAAACAACTTACACCTGAATATAGAGAAAACCCATTACACAATTTTTCAAACGATCCACACGCCCAAGAATAAGAATTAGACCTAAAAAGGGGAAAACATGACAGGATGCGCCGTGTAAATTTATTTTTTTCATACGAGTAATTCGTACAACTGGTATGCCATTTTATTTTAGCGATCTTTGTGAAAAGCTTGAAGTATAAAATGAAACGCATACTGATAAAAATGACGGAAATTTTGTCCTTAATTTCGCCACAATTTTAATGTATTTGAGGAAGTAAATTGGTCTTAATTTTGATAAAAACAATATTTAAAAAACCGCAATTAGTTTTGCACAATTTGTATTGATCTAAAAAAGGAATATGGGGATCAAGGAAGATGAACGATCTCCCGAGAACCATTCAGTTATAAAGATAGATATTTTCCGTCTCTAATCAGAAATCATGGGAACCAACGCCCGACAACACGTCCCACAAATAACTCACAGATTATTATTTCTATAAACATTTGTGCAATTTAAATCAAACAACTACTCAAGGCGCTTTCAATGATTTAATAAAATCCAAGAGTTCTACCTTGTAGGAATAAACAAGCTTGTTTGTCGTTGGGAGATATGAGTGCATGCCCATCTTTGGGCCCTAATTGTGATAAAAATAATATTTAAAAAACCGCAATAGTTTTTCGAGCAATCTATTAACTAAATTAATTTTACATTGCTGAAACTAATCTAGTTTGTTTTTCAAGTTCTTCTGTGCTAGTCTGTCTAATATTCGTGTTTTCGTCTGGTATTTTCTGTGCAGTCTAATCTGTTTAATCTCTTTAGTAAATCCTCTACATTTTTTTTTCTCTCAGTAAAATATGAAATGAAGAGAGCATGCGGAAACGATGAGAGAGAAGTAACAAGAGGTTTTCGCGTCAGAATTTCAGTTCCGCGTTGCCTCTGAAACGGATCAGACGAAACGCACAGAGCAGACGAACAGAGAGAAAGAGAAGAGCCGCGCGTCGCGTCGCGGAAAACCAAATACATAATAGTCATAAGTTAAACAACAGTTGAAATTAATTATGAATCAGACCGCAGAAAAATTTATATAATGAATATCATCAATAAAGAATAATAAATAATTCAGAGAAAAATTCTTTGGTTTTTGCGGTAGTTTTCGCTGACAAAAATTTTCTGTTTAACTTAAGTTATGTGGAAAATATGTTAATTTCGGATAGTTTATGTTCGTCCCGCTGCTACCACTCTATATACTAAATTATATTTAGTGCTCTCCCGTTTCGTTTATTTATCTCTAACTTTCTATTACGCTCGTTTATATTAAATATTCCTCGTGAATCACAAGAGACAATATAAAAATATATTTAAATTTATTTCCTTTTGGCTAGACTCGGTCGTAATTCTGTTTGCCTTGCACAATTCTCTTCGGCTTCTTCAATGCATACATAATCTTCAACATTTGTAAGTTCACTTAAATTTATTTTTATGCATATTTTATTAATTAACAACACATACATATTAAAACCACACAAATACATAACACATAACAAACATATAAGAAACCTAAAAATAAACAAAACTAGGTAATCAAAATAACACATACTGATAGATCGACAAGAATAGACTCGATTCTTAAAATTAAATGCATCGAATAGACTCCGCTCTCATTCAATAAAATATAGTATTACCACTTATCACTTATCTATCAAATACATGTTTAGTTATCTCGTTTATTACCCTTTCAACATATCCTATATAACTAAGAAATTTGACGAACAGTTAAAACTGAATTTGTAATCAAATTTCGAAATTTAGTTAAAACGAAATTTAGTTAAGGCTAGACAGACAAGACTAGACAGAACAAACTAGACAAACCAGATTAGACACACAAGACTAGACAGACAAGACTAGAGCAGACAGAACTAGATAGACAAGACAAGATGTAGTAAACATTTTAATAGGCAAACATATCTATACAGACAAAACTAGAGAGAGTACCAGACAATATAGACTTGACATTATGTCGATGTTTTATTGTCTAAAAGATAAAAACATATTGCTATTGAAGTAGTTTCATGAACTGTTTATTCGTTATTCTTGACATCTTGTGCTTGACATCTCGTTAGAGTCTTGTTTTAAGCGGGGATGTCGAGTGAGCAAAACGCATCGTATAGATATGTAATGTATAGATTTCGCGTCGCGAAGTTTTAGTTCACTAAATAAATCAATGTCAGTAAGAAAAATAGACATATAAAAGTTTCAGTGACTTCAAAAGAATGCTTAATGACGAGCACATATATTTCAGGAACAGTGGAAACAAGGAATTGTAAAAATAAACTAGAACTATCTAGACAATATTTCATAACTGTCTGTTTCCTATCTTTAATCTAGCTCTTGTCTAAGTAGTTTTATCTGTCTAATCTGATTTGTATACTCTATTCTGTCTAGTCTACGGTGTCTATTCTTACATGTTTAGTCTTGTCTGTCTGGTCTTGTTTGTTGGGTCTTGTTTGTCTGGTCTTGTCTGTCTGATCTTGTCTGTCTGGTCTTGTCTGTCTGGTCTTGTCTCTCTGGTCTTGTCTGTCTGGTCTTGTCTGTCTGGTCTTGTCTGTCTGGTCTTGTCTGTCTGGCCTTGTCTGTCTGGTCTTGTCTGTCTGGTCTTGTCTGTCTGGTCTTGTCTGTCTGGTCTTGTCTGTCTGGTCTTGTCTGTCTGGTCTTGTCTGTCTGGTCTTGTCTGTCTGGTCTTGTCTGTCTGGTCTTGTCTGTCTGGTCTTGTCTGTCTGGTCTTGTCTGTCTGGTCTTGTCTGTCTGGTCTTGTCTGTCTAGTCTAGCCTGTATACTCTTGTCCGTCTAATCTTCTGTATCTAGTCTTGTCCGTCTAGTCTTGCCTGTCAAGTCTTGTCTGTCTACTTATCTAGTCTTGTCTGTCTACTTGTCTAGTCTTGTCTATATAGTCTTATCTGTCTAGTCTTGTCTATCTAGTCTTATCTGTCTAATCTTGTCTGTCTAGTCTTATCTGTTTAGTCTTGTCTGTCTAGTCTTCCCTGTCTAGTATTGCCTGTCCAGTCTCATCTGTCTAGTCTAGCCTATATACTCTTAACTGTCTAATCTTGTCTGCCTACTCTTGTCGATCGAGTCTTGTGTGTCTAATCTTGTCTGTCTATTCGTCTAGTCTAGTTTGTCTACTTGTCTAGTCTAGTATGTCTACTTGTCAAGTCTTGCCTGTCTACTTGTTTAGTCTTGTCTGTCTACTGGTCTAGTCTTGTCTGTCTACTTGTCTTGTCTTGTCGGTCTACTTGTCTAGTCTTGTCTGTCTATCTGTCTAGACTAGTCTAGTCTAGTCTTGTTTAGTCTTGTCTATTTAGTCTTGCTTGTCTAGTCTTAACTGTCTAGTTTCGTCTGTCTAGTTTTGGCTGTCTAGTCTTGTCTGCCTAGTCTTGTCTATGTAGTCTTGCATGTCCAGTCTTATCTGTCTAGTCTAGTCTGTCTAGTCTTGTCTGTTTAGCCTTGTCTATCTAGTGTTGTCTGTTCTGTCTTTGATGTTTAGTATTGTATGTCTAGTCTTGTCTGTCTAGTCTAGCCTGTTTACTCTTGTCACTCTAATCTTGTCTGTCTAGTCTTGTTTGTCTAGTCTTGTCTATTTAGCCCTGTCTCTCTAGTCTGTCTAGCCTTGCCTGTCTAGTATTGCTTGTCTAGGCTTCTCTGTCTCGCCTTGTCTGTCTAGTCTTATCTGTCTAGTCTTGTCTGTCTAGTCTTGTCTGTCTAGTCTTGTTTGTCTAGTCCTGTCTGTCTAGTCTTGTCAGTCTAGTCTTGTCTGTCTGGCCTTGTTGGTCTAGTATTGTCTGTATAGTTTTATCTGCCTAGTCTTGTGTGTCTTGTCTTGTCTTGTCTGTCCTGCCTAGCCTGTCTACTCTTATCTGTCTAATCTTGTTTGTGTAGTCTAGTCTGTCTATTCTTGTCTGACTAGCTTTGTCTGTGTATTCTTGTCTGACTAGTCTTCTCCGTCTAGTCTTGTCTGTCTAGTATTGGCTGCCTAGCCTTGTCTTTCTTTTTTTGTGCAGACGTAGCAAGCAGATTCAGTTGACAAGTCAGGTGCCCCGCCTGAACTTACAAACATCTCGGAACTGGTTTTCGTAAAAACTTCAGAATGGCGCTGTCTATGGAATTGACAGTGATATTTTCCTTTTTATTCTCTCGGCCTACCTCCCCCACCCACAGTAAGTGATTAGTGGTTCAGCAGTTGATGATTAATGCCGCTCTCTGTTCTGTTTGTCCTTTAGTTTTGCTCTCTGTGGCTCTCCAGTCGTTTTCTGTCCTTAGTATTATCTTTGTCATTTTGGCTTCTAAAGATTTTTTAGTTTTGGCAATACAAGCACCTCACAGTTAACATATCAAGAGGACATTCTGAATATTACAAGCATCTTGGGACCGCTTTTCGCATAACTTTCAAGATGCCCGTACATCCCCCTTCCTCTTGCAATGATTTGGGGTACAGGTACTAACATTTTTCATCCTGTCGGCTTCTTTCCCTTTCCGCTCGTCTAGCATTTTTATTGTCATGATGCCTTAGATCATCCTCCATGTATCTGCCCATAAGTCCTCCGATGAGATCGTTTGTTCAACCCTTGATGATTGGCCTAGTGCTTGTCCGGTCTTATTTCTCCATTTATCCCTTCCGAGTATCCACCTGTCACACTCAAAAACGGTATGCGCAGAGGTGTCTGTGAGTCTACAGTAAATACAAGGGCAATTTGTGGCCCTACCGATGCTGAGGTCAAAGTTTCTGAAACAGCCATGCTCGCTTAAAACTTAGGTGATATAAAATTTGTCTCGCCGCGATTTCTTGTTGCCCCACGATCCACATCAGGGATTAGGATTCTGGTCCAGAGGCCCCTAGTGGATTCACGCAACTGGTTTTGTCAGGCGTGGTACATTCGGGTCATTGCTAGTGCATTGTCGGCCTGTGTGCCATCGTCGTTTGATCTGCCATTGTGGACTTCTACTCTCTCTTCTACCATAAGTTCTATAGGTGGTATGCCGGTTATTATACAGTTACTGTCTGAAACAACCGTGGCCTCTCAAAGCTTGGCTCAGGTAGTAACTTACTTGCGCGTGCTTTGTTGATATCCATGGCTTTATTTCTTGGATCCAAGAGTCGTGTCCACTACCCTTTGGTTGCATTGGTCGAGCACTTTTGCCAACTTACGAGCATTTCTGACTTTGCCTTCTTACTCTGTTCGTCCTAATTTATTCCAATATCACTTGTTCTTGATTTAAATAGGTTGCTTCTTTCTTCAAAAACGCATGACATTTGCGCTATACCTCCAGTCTTCTGACTTAGCATCATCTGAAACCGTCCTATATGCACTTGTAACGCGCAACGCCATTTTTCTTTCAATAGAGGCTAGTTTTGTAGGAAGTTTGGTTTTTGCATTGCCCGCTCCCAAGCTGGCTCACCATATAGCATGTTACAGTTAACGAACGAGTACAACAACCTTTTGCTGCTCTGTGGTTCACCCTCATTCGGCATAAGCTTATCAAGGGCCGCTGAGGTTTTGAGGTCCTTCGCGGCAGCAAGTACGAGGTGTTTACTAAATGAGAAGTATTTGTCGATGGTTACGCCTAAGTATATGACAGCATCTTTGGGGACGATAACGTGGTTTTTTATTTCAAAATGAACTTGTCCTATTTTCCTTCTTCCGGCCAGTTAGTGCTCAATGGCTCTATTTACTCTTTTTGTTACACCATTTCAGTTTTCCCTGTCACAATCACAGCCAGCTCATCACCAAAGCCGACTTTTTCGACCCTCTCGGGCAATTTAAGCCTAACGACGCCGTCATATAGTATATTCCAAAGCGTGGGCCCCATTATTAGGTCCTGTGGAACAACACTATAGATTTCGCGTTCTACCACTTCGATTTCTGAGTCTTGTCTCTCTAGTCTTGCTTATCCGCTCTTGCCTGTCTGGTCTTGTCTTTTTTCGGAGTAGGGGGAATGCATTGTTGCACACCGGGTCTTAAAACCCGTGTAGTGTGGGGCTCTCTGATCGAGTTCTTCGTGATCAGCATACCCACTAAAACCCTACCTCTGTCTCTTCACTACACTCCACGTGGAACTACGTGAGCATTACTTTAGGTGGGTGGTGGTTATTGTTCTAATTGTTTTCTTTTCCTTCTTTTTGTTGTCCTTTCCTCGTCTCGATTTCGTCTTTCGTCTTCTGTCGTATTAGTAATGTAGTCGTGTGATTAACTATTTTTCGGTCTGTTCGTCACATATCTAGTCGTCCATCTTAGCTTCCTTGTGTGTCGTGCGATATTATGATCGCCTTCCATTCTCTCTCGATTTGTTTTATTCCCATCATGATTTCGATTATGTAAGCTTGTACTGCATCCCAGTTATACTCACTTTCTAACATAACTTCCATGATGTTGTGTTCTTCTAGTTTTGTACCGCCTAGTGTTTCAGCGAGTCGACTTCTTTCATTCTCTGATTCTGTACATATGAAGATAGTGTGTTGTGCGTCGTCTGGGATATAACCGCAGTAAAAACACTCCTCAGTGTCTCTTTTTTTAAAGCGTTCGAGGTATGCGTTACAGCACCCATGGCCAGTGAGCGCCTGTGTAAGATAGTAACTCATATGTCCGTGTGACCTAACGTACCATGCTGTTACGTTACGGATAAGGCTGTGTGTCCATCGTCCACTGGTGTCGCTATCCCATCTTGTCTGCATCGGTCCATGAGTCTCTTACGCGCTCTCTCCTTGGCGGCCGCCCTCTCATGTTTTACTTCGTTTTTCGCTCTGTGTTGTTGCAGCTCTTCGTGGACTTCTTGTTTCTCGCGAATCAGTAAGTCTATTGGAGGTGTGCTTGCAAGTACCAGCGCCGTGGCCTCCGAAATCTTTCTGTAGGCGGAAATTACTTATAGGGCACTTCTTCTATGTACTCCTGTAAGTTGATTTCTCGATCCTACCTTTTTCGTTACGTCGGCCCATATTACCGCCGCGTAGAGAATTTTTGAGTGTACCTCATTGTTGAGAAGTTTCCGTTTCAATTCCTTTGGCCCTCCAATGTTCGGCATCAGCCGTACCAGAGCTGTCACTGTAGACCCTGCCTTTTTCGCTGTTTTGACTATATGGTCTGTGTACCGCAGACCTCTATCGAGTTGGACGCCAAGGTACCTCAATGATTTCGATAAAGGGATATTCTGCCCATCCAGAACGAGTTTCGGTGGTGCGAATAGTCTTGTCCGTGATAAGTATCGCTTCTGTTGAATGAACTGCCTTTGTTAGACCCTGCTCTTTTAACCAATTATTTGCCCGCCGGAGGCTCTTTTAACCAATTATTTGCTTCGTTAGTTGCAAGTTCCAGTTTGCTTATTTGCTTTGCAGTTACCACCACTGCGGCGTCATCTGCGAACCCAACTATTCTCGCTGTTCTAGGCAAGTCTAGGTTCAGCAAGCCATCGTACATAACGTTCCACAAGAATGGTGCCAGGACCGAACCTTGTGGGGCGTCCGCCCTTACCTCAAACTCTACTTCTTCTTCGTCCGTGTGGTATATCAACCGTCGGTCGCTCAAGTAGCTGCTTATCATGTTTCTCAAGTATTCTGGTGTCAGTCTAGATGCTAATGCCTTCCTGATTACATCCCACCTGGCTAAATTAATGGCTTTTTATGTCAAGGGTCACTAATGCACAGTAACCTTTCGATTACCGTGTTCTAGTTTTGACCTTTTCTGATTGCCTTTTTTACTTCAGCGTCTAAGGTTGATCGACCCTTTCTAAAACCATACTGCCATTGGGACAGTGCTCCGTTGTTTTTGATGTATGTCTCGAGTCTCCTAAGTAATAGTCTTTCAAGAAGTTTCCCTAAGTTGTCCAAGAGGCATATCTGTCGGTATGATGATGGTTCTTCCAATGGTTTGTCCCCTTTTCTCAGTAGGACGAGTTTTGTCTTTTCCATTGGTAAGCGAAAAAAAGTGGTGAGGAAGCTTTGAGAGTATGCGAAAGAAATATCATAAGAAAAATATATGGAGGGATACAGGAAGAGGAAGGATGGAGAATAAGAACCAATGCAGAAATAGATGGAATACTCGAGGGAAAAGACATTGTGAGGCGCAGGACATGTGAATGCGCAGAGGCTAAGATGGTTCGGGCACATCATGCGAATGAAAGACGACCGAACCCCAAAAGCTCTGACGCTATGGTTGCCTGTCGAAAAGAGATCGAGAGGCAGGCCACGAATACGATGGAGAGTCGACGTTATGAGTACGTTATAAGACTTGAAAGTACTCGAGGTACGGCAATGGCCCCACACAGTACAGGACAGAAGGATATGGAGGGACGTTGTAAAGCAGGCCAAGGCCCATAGAGGGCTGTAGCGCCAAGGAAGAAGAATATTGGTTAGCGAAAATTACCTTTCGAAGGCACGCATTGTAAGTTTCTAGCAACAACTCTGGCCACATTTCCACCACTTCTGCGATGATTTCATTTGGGATATTGTCTGGACCAGATGCTTTCCCTGACAGTAATCGTTTCCTAGCCTCAAAGATCTCCTCTACGCTGAAAGGTGTCACGAGAGTCTCAGTGGCTTGCCAAATCTCTGCAGGTCTTCGTTCCTGAATTGGAAATAGCATGGTAACTATTTCTCTCATCCCTTGTGATAGTATCTTGATGATAGACCAATAGAACAATATTGATTTCAATTAAAGAACAATTTAGATTATAGAACAATAAAAATAGACAGAACAATATGTCTAGTCTTGCCTGTCGAGTCTTGTCTGCCTAGTCTTGTCTCTCTAGCCTTTTCTGTCTAGTCTGGTCTGTCTAGTCTTGTCTGTCTAGTCTTGTCTTGTCTTTCTAGTCTTGTCTGTTTATTCTTATCTGTCTAGTCTTGTGTGTCTAGTCTTATATTGTCTCTCTAATATTGTCTGCTTAGTTTGTCTATCTAGTCTTGTCTGTTTTTTTGTACAGACGTTGCAAGCGCATTCAGTTGACATGTCAAGTAAAGATTGTGTGAGGCACAATGTTCGTGCTCCCACAGTAGAAGCATATATGCGCTTCTGATATTATACATTTTTTGTGTTGGGGACGTAGTAAACACCTCACAGTTAATATAACAATAGGACCCTCTCAATATCACAAGCATCTTGGGACCACTTCTCGCATAACTTTTGAGATATTTCTGTATAGTGTCTAACATTTTTCATCCTTTTGGCTTCTTTGCTTTTCCGCTCGTATAGCATTTTTATTAGTTAGTTTTATTAGTTAGTTTTCATAGTTTGGAGCATCTTTCATGTATCTGCCCATAAGTCCTCCGACGAGATCACTTGTTCAAACATTGTTGATTTGTCTAGTGTTTGTCCGGTCTTATTTTTCCATTTATCCCCTACGAGTATCCACCTGCCATACTCAAAAAAGGAATGCGCCGCGGTGTCTGTGAGCCCACAGTAAATACAAAGGCAATCTGTGGCCCTATCCATGCTATGGAGAAAGTTCCTGAAGCAGCCGTGCCCGCTTAAAACTTGGGTGACATAAGAATATGTCTCGCCGCGTTTTCTCGTTGCCCACGCTCCAGATCAGGGATTAGGATTCTGGTCCAGTGGGCCTTAGTGGAAAGGCGCCACTGGTTTTGTCAGGACTGGTACATTCGGGCCTTCGTTAGTGTCTTTTTGTCGGCCTGTGTGCCATCGCCCTTTGATCTACCATTGTAGACTTTTACCCTCTCTTCTACCATAAGTTCTATAGGTGGTATGCCGGCTATTATACAGGTACTTCCTGAAATAACCGTGAGCTCTCAAAGCTTGGCTTAGGTAGTAACTTACTTACCCGTGCTTTGTTGATATCCATGGCTATATTTCTTGGATCAAGAGTCGTCTCCACTCCCCTTTGGTTGAATTGGTTTGGCACTTTTCCCAACTTACGAGCATTTCTGACTTTGACTTAGACTTTAACTATAAGTATTTCACATCTTATATTTATTTGCACTTGTAACCATATTTTTGCTTTCAATAGAGGCTATTTTTTGTCGGAAGTTTGCTTTTTGCATTGCTCGCTACCATGCTGGCGCGCCATATAGCATGTTAGGGTTATCGACGGAGCGTAGCAATCTCCTTTTGCTGCTATTTGGTCCAACCGCATTCGGCATAAGTTTACCAAGGGCCGCTGAGATTTTGAGTGTCTTCTCAGCAGCTAGTATGATGTGTTTTCCAAAGGAGAAGTTTTTATTTGAAAATGTCCTGATCCTAATGGCATTTTTAATTTCAAAACGTCCTTGAAAACTTGTCCTATTTTCATTCTTCCGATCAGTTAGTGCTCTATTTACTCTGCACTTTATTTACTTACAGCCTTTTTCATTTTTGTTACACCATTTGTAGTTCTTCCCGTCACAATCACAAAGCCGATGGTTCAACATTTATTAAAACACAACATACATACACAAATATGGTGGTGGATAACATATGTCGTCCCTCTGCATCTCAGAATCGCTCTTCGCATTTCTTCGTGATGGCGTTGTATTTAATCTTCGGGAAGGCCTAGGCCGCACTACGGCTAAACCGCCGCGGTTTATAATCGCATGATTTCGTGACTTAAGTAAGCTAATACAAGCTACCTCACTTGTGGTTTTTTCCCGCGACTAATTTTTCCCATTGCGTAATGTGTGTTTCTCGAGCTGTTTCGCTGTTATAGCGGTTACCGCTCGCTGGACAAAACCCATATTTGTTCTGCTTCTGTTTTCTGCCAAGCCCTTTCGTCCCCTATATTATATATTATACTACCCATCACGTGCTACTGTTCATCGAACTCGAGCATGTACTGCACCATTGTTGTTGCATGGACCCTATTTTTTATTCTTTCGCGTTCCACCTGTTACACTCAAAGATGGTGTGAGCCACCCCGTCCTCAGCCCCGCAGTATTTGCATAGACTGTCTATTGCTTTACCAATTCTATGGAGATAATCCATATAGCACCCGTGGCACTAAGTACCTGGGTTACATAGTGATTCACTTTCTTCGTGGTCCAAATATTCAAATCACTAATTAATTTTTTTGTCCATTGTCCGTTTGTTGTTGTGTCCCAGGCTTTTTGCCATCCTTATGATTTAGATGTTGCCGCTTTTTTTCTTTCAGTCCTTGACCGTTTGTCACCGTTACGTTGCATTGTCTAATGTCCAATCTCTCACGTGGCATTAATTCAATTGGAATAATTCCAGCGATCACTTGAGCTGATTCTCTGGACACTGTTCGGTACGCGCTGCACACCTTCAGTGCTAGCTTCCGCTGTACCAGTGCCAGCTTATCTGAGCACATTTGGCATGAGTGCTCTACAGTGCTGCAGCCATTTCTAGAGATTTGTCGCTAGATTTAGTAATACGCTGCTTGTAAGATATGCTCTTGTCGATTACAACGCCTAAGTATTTTAAATAAGCTTTTGGGGATATTGTAAAGTTTCTTATTTCGAAAGAAATTGACATCATGTGCTTTTTTGCCCGTCAGAAGTACAGCCTCCGTTTTCTCAGGGACCTGGTAACACTTGACGTGCGGAACGAAGTGTTACTAGGAATTTAATTCGGCGTGTTGGCAAACATCCTCGACGAGACGACATCATGAGGTTTCCCCCCATACCTATTGCGTATGATACGTAGCTACCTGTCTGAGAGGAAAATTACCATGGGGGGGGGGGGGACAATTCACCTTCCTCTCATGGTGTGTGGAAAAAGCGAAAAGGAATTAAAGTTTAAAACGAATGAAGCTATAAGAATAGTGGATGAGTGGATAGGAGGGTAGCAACCTGCAACTACAGGATGATACAGAAGCAACTGCAGTTACTTCCTTCCCATCCACTCATACACTATTCTTATAGCTTTATTCGTTTAAGACTTTAATTCCTTTTCACTCTTTCCACACACCATGAGAGGAAGGTGAATTGTCTCCTTCCATGGTAATTTTCCTCTCAGACAGGTAGCTACGTATCATACCCAATACTCCTCTGCAGTTTCAAGGACCTTCTTATTGGCGTCGGTAGTGGATTTTCCCGCTCTCAATCCGTATTGCTTTTTAGAGAGATCAGTTCTTGTTCGTAGCGCTTTTTGACCCGATCTACCAGCAGTTGCTCAAGCAGCTGACCTGGGATGTCTAATAGACATAGTGCTCTGTAGGACGAAGCTTCATTAAGGGGCTTATCCCCTTTTCTCAAAAGGATTAGTTCAGCCTTTTTCCATTCCATTCCATTCCATTGTTGAAAGTTATCTCCTTTAAGTAGGTTATTCATTACTGCAAGAACATATAAGAACATATTCGGCATTTCTGACGACAATTTTTAACACCTCTGATGGAATTCCATCTTATCCTGCCGCTATTGAGGCGCTCACAAGCCATTTTAAGTTCGTGTTGTGTGAATGGTTCGTAATTGTGTGTATGCTTTTCAGGTTTATAGTAACTATTGCATAAGCATTGCCCAAAGTGTAGTCGTCAATTTTCCTGCACAATTCTTCCCATTGTTCTCTTTTTGATTTGTTTATTGCTCTGTTGAGAGCTTTTTGAGATTGAGTATATGCACCTCTGAGCTGTTCTTCGGTGCATGGATCTAAGTTTTTCTTGCCTTTCCTTTGGAGTTGCCGCCTCGTGGAAACACATACTTTCCATAGGTTGGCAATACCTTCATTCCACCAATATACTTGTCGTTTCCTGGTAACATTTCTTTTCGTTGGTAGCGTCGCATTACAAACTCTAGTGATCATAGATATCATTTCTTCTGCTGTGTTTTCATAGGTTTTTGCTACTTCTATTTCTAATTGACGGATTAGTTTATCCTCCTTCAAGGATTTAGTTGACCATCCCTTATATGTCGTTTGTTAGTTTACGCCGTTTACTACTTTGTATCTGCAGGTTAAAGAAGATGTGTATATGATCACTAAGAGTTTCTCTGTCCAGTACTTGCCACTTGTAAACCTTGTCAGTAAGTAGGTCTATGGTAAAAGTGAGGTCTATGATAGACTTAGACTCTCTTCGTTCGAAGGTGGGAGTATCACCAAAATTTTGTATAAGTCCAGTTCAGCTAGCCAGTCCATGAACAGATCACCTCTTGCATCCATTGCGGGACATCCCCAGTATGGTGATTTAGCGTTGAACTCGCCTGCTATCAATGATGGTTTCCTGTGAGCTCTTACACTGTCTCTTATTTCAGTCAGTGATATTTCCAACTGTTGGAGACCGCTGTTACAAGAGAAATAACAGCTATAAATAATACAGTTTTCTAACTCGACCCGCACAAAGCCTGTCCCCGTTCCACTATCTTGGACATACAAGTCCGGTCTTGTCTGTCTGATCATGTCTGTCTGGTCTTGTCTGTCTGGTCTTGTCCGTCTGGTACTGTCTGGTACTGTCTGTCTGGTCTTGTCTGTCTGATCTTGCCTGTCTGGTTTTGTCTGTCTAGTCTTATCGCTCTGGTCTTTTCTGTCTGGACTTGTCTGTTTGGTCTTATCTGTTTGATCTTGTCTGTTTGGTCTTTTTTGTCCGGTCTTCTCTGTCTGGTTTTGTCTGACTGGTCTTGCCTGTCTGGTCTTGTCTATCTGGTCTTGTTTGTCTGATCTTCTCTGTCTGGTCTTGTCTCTCTGGTCTTGTCTGTCTAGTCGTGTCTGTCTGGTCCTATCTGTCTGGTCTTGTCTGACTTGTCTTGTCTATCTGGTCTTGTCTGTCTAGTCTTGTCTGTCTGGTATTGTCTTACAAGTCTTGTTTGCGAAGTCGTGTCTGTCAATTCTAGTATGTCTAGTCTTGTCTGTGTAGTCTTGTATGTCTAGTCCTCTCTGCCAAATCTTGTCTGTCTAATCTTATTTATCTAGTCTTGTTTGTCTAGTAATATTTGTCTAGTTGGAATTAAAAAAATAGTGGTTCAACATAAATCGCAATTTCAACAAGGAAACTAATCTCAATAACATTGGAATATAAAAGTGTATTGAAAAATGTAGTCTCTGTAGATCATATAGATCACATACGAAATTGGATATGGAGCCTATACATCTTTATATATAAAATATTACGTTTGTATTTATTTATTTTTCTTTAATGGAACATGAAAATTTATGCTTTCCTAGATACTCAAAGTGAGTATCTCGAAATGTGTTCTCATTTTTCGTGTTTACATTCGGTTAATGTTGTATTGATTGAATTTTATTTCAGTATTTTTTCCCCTTTCATACAGCTTCGTCAAGAGAAAGAAAGACATTAAACAACGTACTAACTCGCAGAAATGTCCTACCGCATCCTGCTACTACCAGCAGTGAGATTAAATGTACATTAAGCTTACTCACTTTGATAATCTAATGTGAACTAATTCTTGCTAGTTTTTTTTTTATTGTCATTCCCTTTCTCTAACTCGTTTCTCTTTTCACGTTTCAGGCTATTCACTCGCAACTTATGAGACATGGAATGAAACTTATTATTATTTGCGAGAAATAATTTGCAGAAAATATGTTTTATTCTGCCATTTTGACGAGTATCATTTTTATTCTTCAAGGTAAGTTTACTAATTAAAATTAATGTAAGAAAATACAGTGTCAGTAGCCAAGATTAAGTGGAATATCTCTAGTCCACTATATATAATGAACTATAATATATGTGGAGTAAACTAGACAAACAAATCTAAATATAAAACACTAGACAAAGAGGATAAGACAAAACAAGATTCGAAAAATAATAGTAGATTCACAGGACCAAACAGAAGAATTAGACCTAACGGAGACAGAGAGGAATAAATAGATAAGGTTTAAGAGATATTAACGTTAAAAGGGGATGGAGATCTTAAGGGGATAGTAAAAGAGGTTTAAGAGTTGTTAATAGTATATGTTAATAGATTTTATTACAGATTTGATTACAGTCAAAAATTCGAGACTTAAGTCGAAAAGCTCGTTAACTCGAAGTAAACCGACCGTTTATTTAAATGTGTGTTAACGAGTTCGATTGGCTATATTTCTGAAATTCTATATGTCTTGTAATATAAGAAGTAAAAACTGAAACCTGTCGTCGGAAACGGGAGATATTTTCCCTATTCATACGAAGTTGACAATTTTCGTTTTGCAGAAAACCTTCATCAAATATTTCATACTGCTGACTTAGAACTGCTGGCTGCGGTCTAAATGGCGAGGGTGTAATTTGAATTAATACAATATCATTATTTAGACGCGGTTTCGCTTAATTCCGCGAATATATGTTAATGTTTCGATTAATAATGCGACCCCACAGACGTAATATGATTAAAATTAATGTTGCTGTTTCACTTACTCAAAATCTCTTCATACAGGGTTTCATGTGTGAACACATGTAAACGATCCGTTTTTATCCATAGAAATTACTTGATTTAACATATTTTATCATTCGCATTTAGAAGAAATTTAAAGGAATTGCAAAAAGTGGATAAGGTAAGTTAAAACTAAACTTGACATGACCCGACAAGACCGGAGATATTAAAAAAAGACCAGACTTTACCAGACAATATCGGGCATTACCGACAAGACCAGTCGTTACTAGCCAAGACCAGACAAGACCAGACAAAATCGAACAAGACCAGAAAAGACCAGATAAGACCAGACAAGACAAGACAAGACCAAATAAGGCCAGGTACGACCAGACAAGGCCATACAAGACCAGATAAGACCAGAGAAGTTCAGGCAAGACCAGGCAAGACTAGACGAGATCAGACGGGACTAAACAATTCCATAGGATATCAAACAGATAAAACCAAACAGAACTAGTCACAACCTCACAATGTTAACTAAACTGAGAATTGAAAATAGTTAATATTTGCGTTGTTACGTGTTCGGTTCTTTTTTACGGAGTTGAATCGTGGACTCTAACAGATGCAATGAGCAAGAAACGAGATGTAGATATATCGAAGGATGTTGAAAGTTTCGTGGAATGATCGCTTAATCAACACTGAGATTCTTCCTAGAATTCAGAAGGATAAAGAGCTCCTCAATACCATAAAATGCAAAAAACTACAATACGTGGGGCATATTAGGAGGAATGAGAGCAGATTCCATCCACTGCAAGCAATACTGCAAGGGAAAGTAGCGGGAAACAGAGCTATCGGAAAAGAAGGATATCATGGTTGAAGAATCTAAGAATAATGGCCATGACCACAACCATGACCACAACCGAGCTTTTCCGAGCAGCAGCAACAAAGTGATGATTGCCAAAGTAGTTCCCAACGTCCGCAACGGATAAGGAACTCTAAGAAGAGGAAGTTGATTCATAAATGCAGAATTTGTGTCAGAATTTATAAATGTAGTTAGTTATAAATTTTGTTATATATCATAAAATATTCAACTAATCCAGAGTTTCATTAATCGATTCTCGGCAAGACTCATCATAATTACGCAAGGCTAGAAAAGGCAAAGTCAGGCAAAGTTGTTGGCAAGTTGTAAAGCAAGACAATAGAAGACAAGGTAAGACATGAAAACATTATATCAGACTTGAAATGAAGACACCATTCAAAACTACACCAGACTAAGCAAGACTAAACAATCCAACTGTTTAAATTTATTAAAAGCGAAATACAGCCTGAATATCTAAATATATTCAACCTGTTTGTAGGTCTATAACACTAAATCTTATTAAGACTACAAAACAAATCTCATGTTGAAACAACTACTTCCCTTGCTAATACCATCCAGGATATTGATTTATCAGAGCAGGTTGACTATCTATTATATATTACAAACAGCTGAAAGTACTGAAGCTAGAAACGTGAAATTAGGACTGTAGTTTCTTTTTGTGACGTCGAGGCTCACTAAGAAGCTATTTTTTCGAATTTTAACCCTTAAGGGGGTAAACGGGGGTAACAAAGTTTATATTGGAGACAAAAACAAATCTTTAACTATTAACTTTTAATTTAACACGAATACTTATCAGTGAAAATAAATAAATACGTATTTCAGCATTTGCCAAATTCCATCCCTTAAGTGTGTAAAATAGGGGATTATAGGGGATAGAATAGTTTGATTGGGTTTCTGGATGGTTTAGATTCACAATTGGACGCGGTGGTTAGGTTAGGTTAATATGTTAGGTTAGGACTACCTATACCGGGTTCTGCTGGACAGATTCTGCACCTATTAATTTGAAATTTTACACGAAAACTTTTCAATGTAAATAAATAAACACGTATTTCAGCATTTGGCAAATTTCATCCCCTAAGTGTGTAAAATAGGGAACGAACTATCTATCAATGACCTCCTAAACGGCCGGACCGATTGTGATAATTTTTTTTGTGCATTTGAGTGGGTCCCTGGATAATTTACATTCACAATTGGTCACGTCTAAACCACCCAGGGACCCACTTAAACACACACACACAAAATTGCATCAAAATCGGTCGAGCAAAACCCGGCATACGTTGTCCTAACCTAACCATCAGGTCCAATTGCAAATCTGGACAATCTAGGGATCCACTCAAACACACACAAAATAATTAAAAAATCGATCCAGCAAAACCCGGCTTACGTTGTCCTAATCTAACCTACTAACATGACCTAATCACCGGATCCAATTGTGAATCTAAACCATCATGGAACCCACTCAAACACACACAAATAAAATTATCAAAATCGGTCCGGTCGTTTAATAAATTAATTGTGTGGTACGAATGCAGAATGGCTCACAAACGGGGTACTGAAGCGCTCAGATACGCTAGAATAAAAAGGGAAATAAGATCCTTAAGCCTGGTTTACACGGGTATAGTAATGGGCAGAGTAGAGTAGGGAGCAGAGTAACTCTACTCGTAGAAACCCCCAAAAACTGTCTGAGTAGAGTAGAGTACAGAGTATCTAGTAGAGTAGAGTACTATACTGCGTGCAGTAAAGTGGACTCTACTCTACTTACCCCCACCACAAGTCCCACTCTACTAGTCTCTACACTCTACCCGTGTAAACATCTTCTACCCTAACAGCAAGTACCAGTAGAGTTTAAGTGGCAGTGTACACGTTGTTGCGCAATATTTTCTTTAAAAAATGGTTAAGTTCTCGGAGGCTGAAACAATTAAACTTGTTGATTGACTTGTTGATTTGTTTGTTGAAGAAGAGTATCTGTGGAATTTAGGCAGTATACACTATAAAAACAAGGACATGAGGAAGGCCGCGGAAAAATAAACTCTTGAGACCCTAAAAAAATGTAAAAGGCCTGTAGCTGTTCCCAGTAGCTAGAAAGTTCAATCTAACTTGTAGTTTGACCTCAGCTTTTATAGCATCTCTCATCATCGTATCTTCGCATTGAATTATGTCTTTCACCATGCTCAACAGCTGTTAAAAATTTTCTGGTGTCATTCTGAGACATCGTTTATATTCTAACTGATCCTCTACGGCTAACTTTTTTAGGAGAAGCGATGTTGCTCAGAGTGAATTTCTTCTTTTGAGCCATTCTCTCACCCACATTCTTTCTTCTCTGTTTATCTCCTCATCAATCGCTTCCGAAAATTGCCTAATCAGAGGTATTAAAACTCTAGTTAAATAATTGTGCTTCAATTTCTTAACAACCATTTTGCTTCATATAGTATAGCACTACTGCATTGTACTTGGTTTATTGGATGACGCAGTAAATTTTCTAGTAGAATTTCTAAATATTCTAAATTCAACTGGTTTACCATTGCATCATACCATTCCATTTACCATCTTATTATGTTTTACTAGTACTGTTACTAGTTATGTTTTTAAGAAACCTTAAACCTCCAAAGTTATGCAATGGCATCAGACTGAAGATAAAAGTTCATTATCGAGGCTACTATAATCAGTGGATGTGCTCGGGGGAAACTGTATTTATACCTCGAATATCATTAATACCCTCAGAATACCCATTTACCTTCAAAATGTTGCAGTTTCCTCTCTAAGTTTGTTTTGTAATGACCATAAAGTCCCAAGGGCAGTCATTAACAGTAGCCAGTATAGACCAAGAACAGTATAGACCAGAAGAACAGTATAGACTGTTTCTCACACGGGCTGTTCTATGTGGCCTGTTTCAGAGTGAGTTCTGCGAGCAGTTCGGCAATCCTTGCACCGAGAAGCATTACTGAAAACGTTGTGTATAAAGAGGTTCTGCACTAATTTAGAAGAACAAAAAAGGCGATGTAGTTTTTAATGACAGCACGCATTTATTCTACGCGGACGAAGTCGCGGGGTTCCGCTACTATTTATATATTCGGGCTATATTTCGCTTATAATAAGTTTATATGATTCTTTATAATTTGTTAGGTTTCACCAATAGTAAAAAAAATCCAACCGTTTAATAATTAATTAAACAGAATTTGTGAAACCTTATACAAACAAAAAAAAAACAGAAAACAGTCTGAATATATAAATATATTCGGCCTTTCTGGAGCTCTATAACAATTATTGAGTCTTTCTAGGACTACCAAAACAAATCTCACATGAAATTTGAAAGTTATTTTACAGCTTTCAGTCCACCTTCGTGGCATTTAACAAAAAACAAAAATAACATTGTTTTTAAGATCATGTCTTTCCTTGATCACAGCTCACAGCCGGAATATATTTATATATTCAGGCTGTGATCTGTTTGTTTTAAGTTTCTATAATTATCTATAAAGTAGGATGGTTTCACCAATTCTATCTTATCAGTTCAATCAATAACCTGCTAAGTTCATGTGTCACTCACAAAATGTCAAAATTATAAACATCTAACCCTAAACACCACATGGGTTTTCAAGTGAGTGGTTTACAAGTTATTGTGCATGGAAGCAAAGCTGTGCTGATGGGAGATAAATCTCGAAACGCGTTCACAGATAATATACACTTAAGGTATCAGATAGACATGATCTTAAAAACTTTTGTTGAGTGCCACGAAGGTGGACTGAAAGTTGTAAAATAACTTACAAATTTCATGTGAGATTTGTTTTAGTAGTCCTAGAAAGACTCAATAATTGTTATAGAGCTCCAGAAAGGCTGAATATATTTATATATTCAGGCTGTGTTCTGTTTTTTTTTTAAGTTTGAATTAATTAAACTTTAATTTATTACGAATTACGATTATATCTTTAATTCAACGATCCAACAATCAACCAAATTTACCTTATTTTGTGCTTCATTTGCAAAATATTTGTTTCGCGATATTAATCAGAATTATGTGAATTTAAAATAATATATACATATTTAATAGACATTTAATTAGTATTTTAAAGCGAAACAAAACTTTGAAACTGTAATTAAATGGAGAATTTAGGACCAATTTTAAAATATTCATTGTAATCCTTAAAGAATAAATTCTTTAGATCTTAAGAATTGTATTAGCAGATATACTACGAAATATAAAATTGCAATAAAATACTTACAATTGCCTTTGTTTGTTGTCTATTTTTTTGACAATATTTTATCATTAATTATTAACTCACAAGTCTATGTAGATGAAAGGTTTGTTAACTTCTTAAAAACTTAAAGGCAAAGCATCATTTATTTAATTTTTGATTAACTTAATACATTAAAAAGATGCAAATCCCTAAAGTGACACGTTTACTCGTATCTATAATTTCAACGAAGTCTCTTTAGCAAATTATCTACCATTTTCTGTATTATTCGAATAAATTCGATGTTCAAACAGAACATTATCGTTTATCTAGTTTCTTTTGAACAATTCATATTTTTTATCTTATTCATGTTTGTCCCTATATCCCTGGTTCTAGTTTATTATACTTTGTATACAGAACTAACTCGGCCTATGTAGCCCAAAATGCAATAAAATAAAGAAAAATAATCTGCCAAATCTGCCAGATATTAGTAGTTTATATATACAAGTGTGTGAAGAAGGGTGTGAATTGATTGTAATTAAAGCACTCGACTTCGGCTCGTGCTTTAAACTTATGCACAAAACCCTTTCACACACGTGTATCATACATTATTTTATCTAAGAATACCATGCTTCTTGAGAGTGATCAAACACTCTTGAATCTACAAAAAAATTGTTTCTTACGGATAATATTGAAAAATTGTATTTTTGACGGACAAGATATTTCATATCACTGACATAATAAGGTTAGAACGTTCAGCCCCTCCGTGGCAAAAATTGGTAAATAGTAAAAAGGCACAGTGACGGGAACACTTTTTGGTCGTTGTCGATGTAATTTAGGTAAATCTAGATTTAATCTAGATTTGGTTATGGTTAGGTTGAGTTATATTAGAGCCAGATAAATCCCGACTGAGAGGTCAAGACTTATTGATTCAAGATAAGAAAAATTAATTCAATTTTTTTTCGTTTCACCCTCTTTGGGGTACGTTGCATCAATCATTTCTTTGTGTGTTGTTCTTTTCTTAGTGCCCAGTATTTCTTCATTCTTTCGTATCTTTTCCTCTCCGAAATTATTAATTTGGGTATTTGTCTTGGAACCTAATGTTTTCATCTTTAGTGATTAATTTTAGCGAATTTTCTGAAAAATTTAATTCTACTAGGTCTTTCTCAGTTTCTTTAAACCACTTGGGTTTCGTTTTTCGGTTAGGGAAATAGTCAGAGATTTGTTTGGTTAATCTGTTAGGGTTCATTCTAAAAAAAAAATTATAAAAAAATGTATCCTCCTTTTTCGCATAGTATCTCAAAGTTTTTCAATTTTCTTGTACAAAGTTTCATTCTTGATATATACTATCTTATTATCTTGAAATTTAGGTCCTATGATTTTTTTTTAAATTTTCCTTTCCTTTAGCTCAAGTTTTTCCATTTGGCCTTTGAAGTTCATGTTTATTGTTTCTGCTGCATGCAGTGCTTCAGGCTTAATCACTGTCTTGTAGTGTGTAAATTTTGGACCCCATGAAAGGGATTTTTTGTTGTATGTATCTTTTGTTAGTTCAAGTTTATTATTTCTGGATTCGATCGCTTTGATTTCCCCAGCATTCCAATCCATTGTCGGAGATATTTGAATTATTTTACTATTTCAATCTTTTGTTCTTGAACTTTGAGGTATTTACGTGAGTGTTTGTCATGATCTTAGTTTTCTCGAAGGAGATGTGAAGACCTATTTTAACTTCTTTTTTTAAGATCAATGATTTGCTTCTATGCTTCTTCCATTGTTTCAGCAAACAGGGCCATATCACCTGAAAAAGCAATGCAATTTACTTTAAGGTTCTTCTTTTTGCAACCCAATCTTATATCAATCTCTATATTTGTGTTCCATTTTCTGACTACTTTCTCAAGTGCACAGTTGAACAGCAACGGAGATGGACTTTCACCATCTCCCTGTCAACCCCCGTTTTTATTTCGAAAGGTTCCGCTAGTTTACCCATAAATTTAACTTTCGAAAATGTATTTGTGAGGGTTGCTTTTATTATATTAGTTGTTTTCTTATCCAAACCCATTTCTTGATTGATAACAGAGATTCCCTATCAATCGAATCATATACTCTTTTAATTCAATGAAGGAAATTCTGTACGTCTTTGCCCTTGATTTTTGCTATGCCATGGTGTTTTTGAGGTTTAGTATTTGTTCCGAGCATGACCTACCCTTTCTAAACCCCCCTGGTATTACCCGATTTACGGGTCCAATTGAGGTTCTGCCCTGTTCAAAAGGACTTTTGAAAGGATATTGTATGTTATATCCAGCAGGGATATTCCTTTATAATTCTGTGGATCTGTCTTCAAGCCTTTCTTGTGAATAGGGTGGATGAAAGCTGTTCTACATTCTGCGGGGATTTCTTTTTCTTTCCAGATTTTATTGGAAACACATTGAAGGGATGTAATTTCATTTTTGTCAGCTTTCTTCCATAGTTTCCTTCCTTCCATAGTTTCCTTTCTTCCTTCCGCCACTATTTGGTTTTCTCCGGATGCTTTGTTGTTTTTTAATTCTGAAATAACCTTTAGTAGTTCTTGAGTTGTTGGTAGTTCAGAATCCGGCTTGTCAAAGTTATTTGGGATGGATTTAAATTTTTCAAGGATGAGATAACAATTCAAGAGCTTCTTAAAGTAGCCTGCTAGTATCTTGCAATTTTCCGTGTTATTGTGGGCGATGGTCCGTTTTACATCTAAAAATTGGAGGGTTCGTGCTTTGTATTTTGATAACCTTTGTTTGAAAGTTCTGTTAAAGCTTTTTGTGTTGTTCTTAGTAAATTCTTCATCAATTTGAACGAGCGTTTTCTTTACATTTGTCTTCTTAATCCTTTTTATAATTTTATCTACAAATTTTTTAACTGTAATGAAATTAGCTGTTTTATTCTGTTTTCTCTGAGTGCCAATTTTGCTTTCCCTGCTTTCTTGTTTCTATGAAAACATCACATTCCAGCGACCTCCAGGCATGTTTTTTACTTTTTATGTTAGGTGCTATGCGTTAGGTGCTATTTGTGCTATCCGTAGTAATGCGGTTTTCCTTGATGTCCTCCCAACTTTGAGTCTGAATCGTTTCCGTTCTCTTTGCGAATTCATCTGATTTTGATATTTTTTCCGTGCTGTACTTCCGACTAAGGGTCGAAAATAAATTTTCTGATATTAATATTAATTATATTAAAATTATTAATTATATTTATATATAATTATATTTATATATAATTATATATAATTATTAATTATTATATAAAATTAATTATATTAAATATTAAACTCGAATTAAGATTGAAGTTTAATATACGTCAGAAAATTTATTTTCGCTACGTCAATGTTTTTTGTTTGGATCTCCAAAACTATTTATCACGGCGCGAGAAGACGTTTTTAAACACTAAACTGGGACAATAAGGGTACAAACATCGACGGCACCATTCTGAACCACCTACGATTTGCAGTTAACAAAGTCTTCACTCGCTGCGATACTCAAGAACCTCAAGAACAATACATCGAGGAGCTGTTTAATGATGCGCGACCCGACAATCATAACCCAGCTGAGGTCATAGCTGGGCTAACAATCATGAAGACCGAAATTGAGAGAGTCATTATGTCCATGACATCTAATACAACTCCAGGTCCAGATAGTATTCACTATAGTATTCAAATTATGTGCGAGACAATTCCGAGCTTCCTCGATATGCTAACGAAGCTATTCAACGAAATCTACGATACAGGCATAATACCTGATGGTTGGATGCCCTCAACATTTATCGTCATACCAAAGAAAAACTAATAAGCTTAATTAATCACTTAACTAAGATCTTTACAAAAGTGATACAGAACAGAATCTAAGCAAAATGCGACTCTGAGGTTGATGATTCGCAATTTGCTTTTCGAAATGCACTTGGCACGAGAGATGCCATATTTGCCTTGCAAGTTTTAATCCAACGCTGCAGACACACAAATAAAGATGTCTACATCTGCTTCATTGACTTTGCCTTCGATAGTGTCAACGACTAACTTCTCATATCCATACTAAAAAAGGTAGGTCTCGACAGCAAAGATATAAAAATGTTAACCAACCTCTGCTGGGGACAAACTGCATGTGTGAAATTAGGTAACTCCTCTACTGGAAAGGTCGAAATAAAGATGTCAGGGATGTATACTATTTCCCCTCCTGTTCAACTGATATACAGAGGAAATCAAAAGCGAAGCATCACACAACGCTAATGCGGACATAAAACTAAATGGTGAACCCATCAACAATATTCGTTATGCTTACGATACTGCAATACTTGCCAGCAGTATCGGAAAACTTCAACATCTACTGAAAAAGATCCAAGCGTCAGGGAATAGTACGGTTTGAAGCTGAATGTTTCAAAAACCAAATGTATGGTTATCAGTAAACGACAACAACAAGCATAACAGCTGATACTTAATACCAAACCAGTAGAGCAGGTCGTGAAACATTGCTATCTTGGATCATTAGTAAACTCTCAATGGGACCAGTCTTTAGAAATAAGATCAAGAATTGAAAAGGCGAGAACGGCGTTTAACAACATGAAGTTATTATTTACTAGCAAAGATATACCTTTTAAGACAAAAATCAAATTAGCTAAGTGCTACATATTTTCAATTTATTTATATGGGGTAGAAGCATGGATAACGACAGACCGAATGATGAAGAAACTGGAGGCCTTCCAAATGTGGGTATACCGCATTTTTTTTCAATTTTTTTCGGCAAACAGACAGAAATCTCATTCACTGTTAAATAACGTAAAATGGAATCTCTTGGGCATATAATGCGTCATTGCTTACGTGGCAAAACAGACAGCAAAAGAGGACCTGGTAGACGAAGACATTCATGGTTGCATAATCCGTTTGAATGGTAAGGACTCACTTCAGTAGAACTGTTTCGGAGTGCAGCTAACAAAGTTAAAATAAATAGGGCATCACAAGAAAAAAAAGAAGAATTGACAATAACAAGAACAGACCTAGGGAAATGTGGAAAAACATAAAAGCCATGATATCAGAGAAGCAAAGTTTACCGTAGAAAATTATTTAATAACGAGCATAGTGAAACGCCTATTGACATCAGCAAAAACTTTAACATATATTTTGTGGAGTGTATTAATAACATTGTTTCCGATACTACACAGAAACAACCAACGAATAGTTACGAGAGTAACATGAATAAAACAAGTAACAATGCCTTTGCAATCGTCAAGGTGGTAGACATTGTAAGCTTGATGAAAGAAATTAAGAAACATACAGGCAGTATGGCGATGGCAGTAAGGTGATGATTCTGAATTAACAACAAAAATATTAGTAGATGCTTTCAAGGTAATTGAGAACAGGTTCCTAGACGTCAGTAATAGCTCATTGTAGGAAGGACAATTCCCGGAGGATCGGAAAACTTCAACGGTGCTGCCAGTGCCTAAAGTTATAAATACGATAAAGTGCGAGGAATTTCGTCCTATAAATATAGTGCCTGTGTACGAGAAACTTGAAACCGTGGTAAAAAGTTAGTTATTGGAGTACTGCAAGAATCATCACATAATAACAAGCGTTCAATCGGGTTTTGTTGAAAATCATTCCTGTGAGTCGACGGTGTTAAATGTATGTGACCAGTGGATAAAATCAGGTGACAATATGCAAATTGTGATCACCGTATTTTTAGACTTTATAAGAGCTTTCGAGACCATCAACCGAGAGTTGCTTTTAAAGAAATTACATCGATATGGACTCTCCGGGATAGTTATGAAGTCGTTCGAGTCTTACCTAGAAAACAGACGACAAAGAGTTTAAAAATGTACTTCCTAATTATGTGCAAGTAAAATATTGTGTCCCACAGGGAACTGTACTGGGTGCGTTAATAGCAATTTTCTTATAAAGAGAGCATTATTTTAATAATGTCATCCTTCACATACAATAATCTGCTTATTGAAGTGTTCATTTTGGTGTGCGAGTAGATAACAAAATTATTTAGGCAATAATATTTAGACAAAAATGGATGCAAATAAATTATTTCATATCTTTGCGTATAAACGTGTGATAGTGTACGGTTTGGATTTTTTTTTTTAAGGGGCTGAAAATCCGACATGTTTATAGACCACATGTTTTATTTTGGACGTTGACAAAATGCGTCGGGACGCTGCATGCTCGTTCGTGTCGTGGCGGAACACGATATTGCGGAATTTCGCGTCATTCGTATGCACTTAACGGAAAACAAAAACAACACAACAAAAAAAAAGCCGCATGGAAATTCATAATATCATCAAGAATTTTAACCAATTGTGCAAACAGGAAATTTAATCTTGTTTCTCATTTACATATATTTCCCGTGGCAATATCCATCTCAATCACATTAAATAATTGTAAATTGGATATACTAAAACCTCCAGAAATATCTTATAATTCATTGTAGTTTTAATTGGTTCAGAATAGTTATTACATTATAACCGACTTAAAAGAACATTAATCATTTGATAATATTTATTTAATATTTAACATTTAATGTATAGTTTTGCTTCTTAAAAAACTATGGATTAATCCATTAAAATATATATTTAAAATATGGATTATTTAAATATATGGTTAAGATATGGTTATTTAAAACATTTTATTTTTCATTAATTTCATTATTTTCAATCAATTTCATTAAAAACAAGTTATTTAAATGAATATTAATAAATAGATAAATATAGTTATAAATTACAAATAATAATTAATGAAAAATTGGATAATCTAAATCCTCTATAAATATTTTCTAATCTATTATAGTTTTAATAGATATAATAATAATCTATTACAGTTTTAATAGGATATTTATAACGTTTACAATCTATTTAAACTAAAATTAATAGTTTGATAAGTGGTAGAGATTTAATATAAGTAATTGTTAAATCTTTCTGCCATACAGGAAATTAATAAATTAAAGTGATGCAAGATAATGCCGCTTAATACCGCCGAAACGAGAAATAAATCAAACAAGTTGGATTAACAAGAAGCCAATAAATCTATTATCGCTAATGCATCTATCACGTTCTAACATTTTTCTCTTATATTTCCCTCATAATTTATAATATCAAGAGATTTACACAGCGAATTTTCTATATAATCTTGTCCCTAAAGATTACAAACGGCTAGAATAATACTCTTATTTTTAGTAATTAAATTATGACATCTTATTTGTCTAGCAGCGCCTATTTATTGCCTAATTTGCCTATTTTTACATTCAAGGAAACGAATACTTACTTCATCTTCTTCTGTCGGCACTACGGTCCATGTAGAACCTTGGCCAGCTCAATTACTTCCTTCCATTCCTCTCTACCTAGAGCCTTTCTCCTCCAACTTCTTATTTTCATTTCTCTTAGGTCATTTTCCACATCATCGCTCCACCTTTTTCGGGGTTGGCCTAGCTTCCGCGTCCCCTCTGTTTTTCGCAAATTCCATTTTTGGACCGCGATTATTTTTCATGCTTTTTACGTGTCCCAACCATTTCAATCGTTGGGACTTTACTGTGGCAACTATATCTGGGTCTTCATATAGGTTTCTTAACTCGTGATTCATTCGTATCCTCCATTCCCCTCCTTCTTGCACTGGTCCGTATACTCGTCTTAATATTTTTCTTTCAAAGACACACAGGTTTTTTTCGCCTTATTGTTTTAGAACCCACATTTCGCTTGCATATGTTACTACTGGTTTTATTCTTGTTTTATATATTCTCTTTTTGACATTTCTTGATATATTCCTTGATTGGAATATCTGTTTTAGTGCATAGTAGCTTGTATTTCCTGCTGAGATTCTTGTTTTTATTTCTTCGCTTGTTTCATCGTCTCTTGTGATTGTGCTCCTAGGTATTTAAATTTTTGTGCTTCTTCGAAATTGTGATTATTTATTCTTATATTCGTCTGTTCTCTTCTCATGTCTCTCGTCATCAGCATGTACTTGGTTTTTTCTTCATTTACCTTTAATTCAGTCTTTCTTGCTTCTTTTTGTAATTCACAATATGCAGTCTTTAGGGCTTTTTTGTTCTTGTTAGTATCAATACATCGCCTGCGTATGCTAGATATTGGCAGGTTCTGTTATAAATATTCCCTCCTGGATTTGTATCTATCTTTCTTATACATCTTTCGAGTACTGGGTTAAATAACGTAGTAGACAGAGGGTTGTCCCCTTGCCTTAGTCCCCTTTTCACTTCGAACTGCTGTAAGTAGTTCCCACGGTTTCTCACTCTATTTTCTGTGCGTTGTATTGTCATTTTAGTTAGGTTAACTAGCTTTTCTGGGATTCAAAATTGTTTCATTGTCTGTTCTACATATTCTCTCTTGACGCTGTCGTATGCCTGCGTAAAATCTATGTACAGTTGATGGACATCGATGTATTCGTAGCATTTTTCCAGGCTTGTTCTTATTGTGAATATGTGGTCTGTCGTCGATCTTCCGCTTCCAAACCCTGATTGGTATTCGCCAAATGTTTCTTCTGCATATGGATTTATTCTTCCCGCTATTATAGAGGCCTTACTTTTGTACACAACTACTAATAAAGATATTCCTCTGTAACTATTGCTCTCCAGCCTATCTCCTTTCTTCTTATATATGGGACATATTGCATTTGACCAGTCGTCTGGCATTTTCTCTTGTACCCATCACTTGTATTAGCTTTTATGCTAATTATTGTATCACTTGTATTAACTCGTGTATTTCGTCTCTTAGTTCTTTCCCTCCATTCCATTCCCCTCCTAGTCTAGTCTTGTCTGTCTAGTCTTGTCTGTCTAGTCTTGTCTGTCTAGTCTTGTCTGTCTAGTCTTGTCTGTCTAGTCTTGTCTGTCTAGTCTTGTCTGTCTAGTCTTGTTTGTCTAGTCTTGTCTGTCTAGTCAGTCTTGTCTGTCTAGTCTTGTCTGTCTAGTCTTGTCTGTCTAGTCTTGTCTGTCTAGTCTTGCCTGTCTAGTCTTGTCTTGTAGAAGTCAGTGAGGCGGACGGACGTCTTTCAGTGTGATCCAGAAAGTTATAAAAAATCGTCAGAAATCAATCCTTTAAGGTACCGAAATTTTGCGACTGAATAAATAAAAGTGTTGTGTATCTGTTCATGTAATGGTCTACGATGATAAACAGCTCGTTTTTGTGTTATTAAATAATTAACTTGGCACAAATTGTGATTAAATTCTATTAAATACGACAAAAACAACTGCTACATTTATTCCTTATCTCCATGATAGCACGGTGCAAGCCAAAACTGTTTTTCTGTTGAAAAAACTGTTAAACTGTCGCCGATAAAAGTTCTTTTTCGCCACAGTAAAAAAAAAATCTCGAAGTTTGGATGTGAAATAAACAATAAACTAATTGTAAACGCTAAAATATAAGCGAATGAACCGGAGAAGTGGAGACAAATATTTAAGCACAACTGCGCGCGGGTTCGAGACCGGGTACGATTTTGGTAGCAAAGTGAAAATAAATAAATAATAAATAAGACATAGGCAATGGAACACGACAGCTGACCAAGATCAAACAGTGAGGTTAAAAGTCCTTTTGATCTGTGCGCGAAATTGAGTCGGTCGCCGACACAATTGGCAAAACGTTCCAAAGAAGATTTGGAAAAAAGAGAAATGAGCGTGGGTATCGGAGGAGCTTTGGAGAAGATCTTTGAAGAGCTACGGGAAATGAGGAAGGATTTTAAAGCCGTCGAGAATAAGATGGAGGAAATGAGAAGAGAAAATAAAGAACTCGAAGAAAAATTGGAAAGGGCTAGGAGTGAACAAAAGGAAGTAGATGAGAAGGAAAGGGTGTGTAAAGAGGAAATGATATCACAATTGAAGGCGATAAGAAACGAAAACACCGATATTAAGGGCAGGATAAAGAAGTTGGAGGACGACTACAGAATAGAGAGAGAAAACTCCGTCAAAAGTGTCGAGAATGATCAAGACTCACTAAGAGAGGAAGTAAAACAACTGAGAGAAATGGAAGAAAGAAGAGAAAGAAAGGAAATAAAAAATAAAATTGTGATTCATGGGGTAAAAGGAGAGAGATGGTTAGAAGACGCTAAGAGGTTATTGGAAGAAAGATTTGGAGTAAAAGAAGGGGTAGGAAGCATGTTTAAGATAGGAGACAAAGGTTCGAACCAAGGGCCAATTGTCGGAAAATTGACAAGTTGGGAAGTAAAGAGATAAATAATGCTCAATAATTATAAGCTGAAGGGGTCTGATATTTTTATCCAAGACGATTTTACTAAGAAAGAACAGGAAATTCAAAAGGATTTGCCACAGAAAGCAAAGATGCTAAAAGATAGAGGGAACAAAGTGAAGATCGGTTATAAGAAGATGAAAGTGGATGGAAATTGAGTAACATAGGAGGAGTCACAGAAAATTATGCCAAAAAACTAAGTCTGTTTCAAATAAAAGAGAGAGAGAGAGAGAGATGGCGAGAAGACACAAGAACAATGAAGAACGGTTAACGGAAAATATTAAGATACTCTTTTGGAATGTGGCGGGACTGAGGAGGAAATTGGAAAGCGATAACAGATCTATTATAATGTTTATCAAGAAAATTCATATAATTGGATTGGTTGAGACCTGGATGCAGGAAAAAGAATGGGAGAGCTGCAAAGGAAAACTTCCCAAAGACTATAGATGGAAATTGCAGCCGGCCCAGAGAGAATATAAGTATGGAAGAGCAAAGGGGGGTATATTAACAGGAGTTAAAAGAAATATCAAAGAGTCAGAAAGAAGACTGGAAGAGGCAGAAGGCGTAGTGTGCAGGGAAGTGGATTTAGAAGAAGCCTGGTGGCAAGTGGCCACGGTATACAACAACAAAGGACTGGAAGTAATTAAAGAGGCAATAAAAATGAATGGAGAAGGAACGGTAATGGCAAAGTTACTGGTAGGAGGCGATTGGAATGTTAGAATCGGGGAAGAGCAGTTCCACACAATGGATAGTGAAGGTAGAGAAATAATAAGGTGGGCGGAATGGGTAAAGGAAAATCAATGAGACGTCGTAAATGGGTGTGTGGAAGGAGACTGGGAGGGAAATTTCACATTTGTGGGGGCAGGAGGATTATCGACTATAGATCTGGTAGTAGCAAATGACCCGGCAAGGCAGGAAATTAAAGAGATGGAGATAGGAGGGAGAATTGATTCAGACCACATGCCAGTGGCAATAAGCTTGAAGACGAAAACAATAATTGCATCTAGGGAGGAGAAATGGGTTACCAGATGGGACAATGAAGCGACTGAGAAGTATAGGGCTAGAATGGAAGCAATAAACTGGAAGGAATTAAAAGATATAGACAAGATTATAGAGAAGATGGAGACAGGAATGATAAAGAAGAAAATCACAACAGCATCACCGGGAGGGAAGATCATGGGCAGACAAAGAATATATGACGGAGAAACAAAAGTATAGAGAGGTTATGAGAAAGTGGCGGGAGGGCACCAGTAGTAAAGAAGATTGGTTAAAGACGAAAAGCGAATTAAAGGATTTGGAGACGAAGAAAAAACAGGATTGGGAGATAAGAGAACGTCAGCGCATACTTGACATCAAAACAGAAGCACAGCTCTGGAAGTATTTAAAAGAAAGAGGAGCGAGGAAAGAACGAGTTCCAAACAGCATTCCGATGGAAAAGTGGAAAAGTCACTTTATGGTTTTGTTGGAAGGAGTCGAGACGCAGGAAAGAGTAGGGAATAGAAGAGTAAGGGAGGAACAAGCTTTGGAAGATTTAGGCCAAAAAGAAATAAAGATTGATGAAGTGGAAAAGGTTAAAGCAGCACTAAAACAAAAAAAAGCGACAGGCACTGACGGCATAGGAAACGAAGCCTAGAAAGCTATCCCGAAAGAGTGTAGGACTAGAATCACCCAAGAATTGAATTTGGTATGGAGGGGAGCAAAGAGTGCACCAAAGAGCTGGAAGGAGGGAATAATTCACCCAATATATAAGAGTGGAGATAGGGAAAATGTAGGAAACTACAGGGGGATTACGCTAGTGAATTCGGCGTATAAAATTTTCACCAAAATCTTGGACGAGCGGTTGAGGAGAGAGATGGAGGAGAAGCATCTAGTGCCAGAGGTGCAAGCAGGTTTCAGAGAGGGACGGAGTACGATAGAGCATTTAGTAACCCTGCGCTACATATTTGATCAAGAAATAAGCAGAGGGAGCCTGTTTGCTCTTTTCATTGACCTAAAGGCGGCGTATGATTCGGTAGATCGAGGGAAGTTGGTAGAGTGCTTGGGAAAAAAGGGAATCTCAGAGAGTGTGATAAGGAATGTAAGAGAGTTATATAAGGAAACAGTATGTAAGATTAGAGTGAATGGGTGTGAATCTGAGTATTTCAAAGTAAGAAAGGGTCTGAGGCAGGGATGTCCGTTGAGTCCCACACTTTTTAATCTCTATGTGGCTGGAGAAAGTGTTGAAAGATGGTCAAGCTGGAGGCGTGGTTATAGAAAGCAGGAAAGTGTGGAGCTCAGCCTACGCGGACGATATGGTAGTGTTCGCAAAAACTGCAGGAGAAATGAAGGAGTTGATTGAAAGGCTGAGAGGTTATTTTGAAAAGAGAGAGCTAAATGTAAACGTGGGAAAAACTAAATGGATGCGTTTTAAAAGGGGAGGTAAATATAGGAAAGAACGGAAGAATGGCTAGGAAAGGAAATTGAGGAGGTGCAAAAGTTTAGGTATTTAGGATATGTATTTGGAACTGGGTGCACTAATAGGGAGCATGTGGATTATGTGTCAAAAAAAGCTTGGGTGACGGCAGAACGCATGTGGAAGGGATGTAGATCTAGTTTTGAAGGGAATTTTAGGGCGGCGGAGATAATATGGAAAGTGTGTGTGAGAAGTGTTTTGACCTATGGTTCGGACGTATGGGGGATTAGAGAGGATGAGAAGATGGAGAGGGTTCAACAAAACTTCTACAGGAAATTCCTAAAGTTAGACAAATCGACACCAGGCTACATAGTTCTGCAAGAGGTGAATGCCTACAAGGTGGCCGTTTTAGCGGTAAACAGGGTGATAAGGTCTGAATACAAGGTGAGTGAAATGGGGGGTGAAAGAATAATAAAAGAGGTATTTAGAATGGCAAATCGGGAGGGTGAAAGAGGGAAGAATGGGAATGTGTGGGGAATGAATAAAAGGAAATTATTTGAAAGAGCAGGGATATCTGGCGAGGGACTAGAAAAACTTAAGAGGGAAGGGGAAAACTGGGTGGAAATGCTAGGTGAGCGATTAGTAGAGGTAGAGATACAGGAACGCCAAGACCAAATTGCCAACAGTAGATTTTTCAAAGAATATGCAAAGATTCAGGTGCTTGGTCGTTTACCTACCTATTTATACTCAACTAAAGAGGCAGACACGCAGGTCATACTGGCAAGGTTTAGGTGTGGAAGTGAAGAGCGTGGTAGGAAATACTGGATGAGTGAATAATATCGGAAGTGCACAGTTTGTGGGGCTGGAGAGGATAGATGGAAACATTGGATAGAAGAATGTACAATGAATGAATGGAAGGAACAGGGGAAAAGGCTACGACAAGATTGGAAGAATTGTATGGATGAAAGGGGAATTGGTTTGGAATTGTTAAGGAGGGTGAAAAAGTGGAAAGAGCAAATAGGCAAAAAGGAAGAACCTATTCCTTTAGTATGTAACTTGTAGGTAATATATGTATAGTATGTAATATATTTTAATATATTTTGTATATATGCCAATAAAAAGGTTATAATAATAATAGTCTTGTCTGTCTAGTCTTGTCTGTCTAGTCTTGTCTGTCTAGTCTTGTCTGTCTAGTCTTGTCTGTCTAGTCTTGTCTGTCTAGTCTTGTCTGTCTAGTCTTGTCTGTCTAGTCTTGTCTGTCTAGTCTTGTCTGTCTAGTCTTGTCTATCTAGTCTTGTCTGTCTAGTCCTGTCTGTCTAGTCTTGTCTGTCTAGTCTTGTCTGTCTAGTCTTGTCTGTCTAGTCTTGTCTGTCTAGTCTTGTCTGTCTAGTCTTGTCTGTCTAGTCTTGTCTGTCTAGTCTTGTCTGTCTAGTCTTGTCTGTCTAGTCTTGTCTGTCTAGTCTTGTCTGTCTAGTCTTGTCTGTCTAGTCTTGTCTGTCTAGTCTTGTCTGTCTAGTCTTGTCTGTCTAGTCTTGTCTGTCTAGTCTTGTCTGTCTAGTCTTGTCTGTCTAGTCTTGTCTGTCTAGTCTTGTCTGTCTAGTCTTGTCTGTCTAGTCTTGTCTGTCTAGTCTTGTCTGTCTAGTCTTGTCTGTCTAGTCTTGTCTGTCTAGTCTTGTCTGTCTAGTCTTGTCTGTCTAGTCTTGTCTGTCTAGTCTTGTCTGTCTAGTCTTGTATGTCTAGTCTTGTCTGTCTAGTCTTGTCTGTCTAGTCATGTCTGTCTAGTCGTGTCTGTCTAGTCTTGTCTGTCTAGTCTTGTCTGTCTAGTCTTGTCTGTCTAGTCTTGTCAGTCTAGTCTTGTCAGTCTAGTCTTGTCTGTCTAGTCTTGTCTGTCTAGTCTTGTCTGTCTAGTCTTGTCTGTCTAGTCTGGTCTGTCTAGTCTTGTCTGTCTAGTCTTGTCTGTCTAGTCTTGTCTGTCTAGTCTTGTCTGTCTAGTCTTGTCTGTCTAGTCTTGTCTGTCTAGTCTTGTCTGTCTAGTCTTGTCTGTCTAGTCTTGTCTGTCTAGTCTTGTCTGTCTAGTCTTGTCTGTCTAGTCTTGTCTGTCTAGTCTTGTCTGTCTAGTCTTGTCTGTCTAGTCTTGTCTGTCTAGTCCTGTCTGTCTAGTCTTGTCTGTCTAGTCTTGTCTGTCTAGTCTTGTCTGTCTAGTCTTGTCTGTCTAGTCTTGTCTGTCTAGTCTTGTCTGTCTAGTCTTGTCTGTCTAGTCCTGTCTGTCTAGTCTTGTCTGTCTAGTCTTGTCTGTCTAGTCTTGTCTGTCTAGTCTTGTCTGTCTAGTCTTGTCTGTCTAGTCTTGTCTGTCTAGTCTTGTCTGTCTAGTCTTCTCTGTCTAGTCTTGTCTGTCAAGTATTCTCTGTCTAGTCTTGTCTGTCTAGTCTTGTCTGTCTAGTCTTGTCTGTCTAGTCTTGTCTGTCTAGTCTTGTCTGTCTAGTCTTGTCTGTCAAGTATTCTCTGTCTAGTCTTGTCTGACTAGTCTTGTCTGTCTAGTCTTGTCTGTCAAGTATTCTCTGTCTAGTCTTGTCTGTCTAGTCTTGTCTGTCAAGTATTCTCTGTCTAGTCTTGTCTGTCTAGTCTTGTCTGTCTAGTCTTGTCTGTCAAGTATTCTCTGTCTAGTCTTGTCTGTCTAGTCTTGTCTGTCTAGTCTTGTCTGTCAAGTATTCTCTGTCTAGTCTTGTCTGTCTAGTCTTGTCTGTCTAGTCTTGTCTGTCTAGTCTTGTCTGTCTAGTCTTGTCTGTCTAGTCTTGTCTGTCTGGTCTTGTCTGTCTAGTCTTGTCTGTCTAGTCTTGTCTGTCTAGTCTTGTCTGTCTAGTCTTGTCTGTCTAGTCTTGTCTGTCTAGTCTTGTCTGTCTAGTCTTGTCTGTCTAGTCCTGTCTGTCTAGTCTTGTCTGTCTAGTCTTGTCTGTCTAGTCTTGTCTGTCTAGTCTTGTCTGTCTAGTCTTGTCTGTCTAGTCTTGTCTGTCTAGTCTTGTCTGTCTAGTCTTGTCTGTCTAGTCTTGTCTGTCTAGTCTTGTCTGTCTAGTCTTGTCTGTCTAGTCTTGTCTGTCTAGTCTTGTCTGTCTAGTCTTGTCTGTCTAGTCTTGTCTGTCTAGTCTTGTCTGTCTAGTCTTGTCTGTCTAGTCTTGTCTGTCTAGTCTTGTCTGTCTAGTCTTGTCTGTCTAGTCTTGTCTGTCTAGTCTTGTCTGTCTAGTCTTGTCTGTCTAGTCTTGTCTGTCTAGTCTTGTCTGTCTAGTCTTGTCTGTCTAGTCTTGTCTGTCTAGTCTTGTCTGTCTAGTCTTGTCTGTCTAGTCGTCTGTCTAGTCTTGTCTGTCTAGTCTTGTCTGTCTAGTCTTGTCTGTCTAGTCTTGTCTGTCTAGTCTTGTCTGTCTAGTCTTGTCTGTCTAGTCTTGTCTGTCTAGTCTTGTCTGTCTAGTCTTGTCTGTCTAGTCTTGTCTGTCTAGTCTTGTCTGTCTAGTCTTGTCTGTCTAGTCTTGTCTGTCTAGTCTTGTCTGTCTAGTCTTGTCTGTCTAGTCTTGTCTGTCTAGTCTTGTCTGTCTAGTCTTGTCTGTCTAGTCTTGTCTGTCTAGTCTTGTCTGTCTAGTCTTGTCTGTCTAGTCTTGTCTGTCTAGTCTTGTCTGTCTAGTCTTGTCTGTCTAGTCTTGTCTGTCTAGTCTTGTCTGTCTAGTCTTGTCTGTCTAGTCTTGTCTGTCTAGTCTTGTCTGTCTAGTCTTGTCTGTCTCGTCTTGTCTGTCTAGTCTTGTCTGTCTAGTCTTGTCTGTCTCGTCTTGTCTGTCTAGTCTTGTCTGTCCAGTCTTGTCTGTCTGGTCTTGTCTGTCTCGTCTTGTCTGTCTAGTCTTGTCTGTATAGTCTTGTCTGTCTAGTCTTGTCTGTCTAGTCTTGTCTGTCTAGTCTTGTCTGTCTAGTCTTGTCTGTCTAGTCTTGTCTGTCTAGTCTTGTCTGTCTAGTCTTGTCTGTCTAGTCTTGTCTGTCTAGTCTTGTCTGTCTAGTCTTGTCTGTCTAGTCTTGTCTGTCTAGTCTTGTCTGTCTAGTCTTGTCTGTCTAGTCTTGTCTGTCTAGTCTTGTCTGTCTAGTCTTGTCTGTCTAGTCTTGTCTGTCTAGTCTTGTCTGTCTAGTCTTGTCTGTCTAGTCTTGTCTGTCTAGTCTTGTCTGTCTAGTCTTGTCTGTCTAGTCTTGTCTGTCTAGTCTTGTCTGTCTAGTCTTGTCTGTCTAGTCTTGTCCGTCTAGTCTTGTCTGTCTAGTCTTGTCTGTCTAGTCTTGTCTGTCTAGTCTTGTCTGTCTAGTCTTGTCTGTCTAGTCTTGTCCGTCTAGTCTTGTCTGTCTAGTCTTGTCTGTCTAGTCTTGTCTGTCTAGTCTTGTCTGTCTAGTCTTGTCTGTCTAGTCTTGTCTGTCTCTAGTCTTGTCTGTCTAGTCTTGTCTGTCTAGTCTTGTCTGTCTAGTCTTGTCTGTCTAGTCTTGTCTGTCTAGGCTTGTCTGTCTAGTCTTGTCTGTCTAGTCTTGTCTGTCTAGTCTTGTCTGTCTAGTCTTGTCTGTCTAGTCTTGTCTGTCTAGTCTTGTCTGTCTAGTCTTGTCTGTCTAGTCTTGTCTGTTTAGTCTTGTCTGTCTAGTCTTGTCTGTCTAATCTTGTCTGTTTAGTCTTGTCTGTCTAGTCTTGTCTGTCTAGTCTTGTCTGTCTAGTCTTGTCTGTCTAGTCTTGTCTGTCTAGTCTTGTCTGTCTAGTCTTGTCTGTCTAGTCTTGTCCGTCTAGACTTGTCTGTCTAGTCTTGTCTGTCTAGTCTTGTCTGTCTAGTCTTGTCTGTCTAGTCTTGTCTGTCTAGTCTTGTCTGTCTAGTCTTGTCTGTCTAGTCTTGTCTGTCTAGTCTTGTCTGTCTAGTCTTGTCTGTCTAGTCTTGTCTGTCTAGTCTTGTCTGTCTAGTCTTGTCTGTCTAGTCTTGTCTGTCTAGTCTTGTCTGTCTAGTCTTGTCTGTCTAGTCTTGTCTGTCTAGTCTTGTCTGTCTAGTCTTGTCTGTCTAGTCTTGTCTGTCTAGTCTTGTCTGTCTAGTCTTGTCTGTCTAGTCTTGTCTGTCTAGTCTTGTCTGTCTAGTCTTGTCTGTCTAGTCTTGTCTGTCTAGTCTTGTCTGTCTAGTCTTGTCTGTCTAGTCTTGTCTGTCTAGTCTTGTCTGTCTAGTCTTGTCTGTCTAGTCTTGTCTGTCTAGTCTTGTCTGTCTAGTCTTGTCTGTCTAGTCTTGTCTGTCTAGTCTTGTCTGTCTAGTCTTGTCTGTCTAGTCTTGTCTGTCTAGTCTTGTCTGTCTAGTCTTGTCTGTCTAGTCTTGTCTGTCTAGTCTTGTCTGTCTAGTCTTGTCTGTCTAGTCTTGTCTGTCTAGTCTTGTCTGTCTAGTCTTGTCTGTCTAGTCTTGTCTGTCTAGTCTTGTCTGTCTAGTCTTGTCTGTCTAGTCTTGTCTGTCTAGTCTTGTCTGTCTAGTCTTGTCTGTCTAGTCTTGTCTGTCTAGTCTTGTCTGTCTAGTCTTGTCTGTCTAGTCTTGTCTGTCTAGTCTTGTCTGTCTAGTCTTGTCTGTCTAGTCTTGTCTGTCTAGTCTTGTCTGTCTAGTCTTGTCTGTCTAGTCTTGTCTGTCTAGTCTTGTCTGTCTAGTCTTGTCTGTCTAGTCTTGTCTGTCTAGTCTTGTCTGTCTAGTCTTGTCTGTCTAGTCTTGTCTGTCTAGTCTTGTCTGTCTAGTCTTGTCTGTCTAGTCTTGTCTGTCTAGTCTTGTCTGTCTAGTCTTGTCTGTCTAGTCTTGTCTGTCTAGTCTTGTCTGTCTAGTCTTGTCTGTCTAGTCTTGTCTGTCTAGTCTTGTCTGTCTAGTCTTGTCTGTCTAGTCTTGTCTGTCTAGTCTTGTCTGTCTAGTCTTGTCTGTCTAGTCTTGTCTGTCTAGTCTTGTCTGTCTAGTCTTGTCTGTCTAGTCTTGTCTGTCTAGTCTTGTCTGTCTAGTCTTGTCTGTCTAGTCTTGTCTGTCTAGTCTTGTCTGTCTAGTCTTGTCTGTCTAGTCTTGTCTAGTCTTGTCTGTCTAGTCTTGTCTGTCTAGTCTTGTCTGTCTAGTCTTGTCTAGTCTTGTCTGTCTAGTCTTGTCTGTCTAGTCTTGTCTGTCTAGTCTTGTCTGTCTAGTCTTGTCTGTCTAGTCTTGTCTGTCTAGTCTTGTCTGTCTAGTCTTGTCTGTCTAGTCTTGTCTGTCTAGTCTTGTCTGTCTAGTCTTGTCTGTCTAGTCTTGTCTGTCTGTCTAGTCTTGTCTGTCTAGTCTTGTCTGTCTAGTCTTGTCTAGTCTTGTCTGTCTAGTCTTGTCTGTCTAGTCTTGTCTGTCTAGTCTTGTCTGTCTAGTCTTGTCTGTCTAGTCTTGTCTGTCTAGTCTTGTCTGTCTAGTCTTGTCTGTCTAGTCTTGTCTGTCTAGTCTTGTCTGTCTAGTCTTGTCTGTCTAGTCTTGTCTGTCTAGTCTTGTCTGTCTAGTCTTGTCTGTCTAGTCTGTCTGTCTAGTCTTGTCTGTCTAGTCTTGTCTGTCTAGTTTGTCTGTCTAGTCTTGTCTGTCTAGTCTTGTCTGTCTAGTCTTGTCTGTCTAGTCTTGTCTGTCTAGTCTTGTCTGTCTAGTCTTGTCTGTCTAGTCTTGTCTGTCTAGTCTTGTCTGTCTAGTCTTGTCTGTCTAGTCTTGTCTGTCTAGTCTTGTCTGTCTAGTCTTGTCTGTCTAGTCTTGTCTGTCTAGTCTGTCTAGTCTTGTCTGTCTAGTCTTGTCTGTCTAGTCTTGTCTGTCTAGTCTTGTCTGTCTAGTCTTGTCTGTCTAGTCTTGTCTGTCTAGTCTTGTCTGTCTAGTCTTGTCTGTCTAGTCTTGTCTGTCTAGTCTTGTCTGTCTAGTCTTGTCTGTCTAGTCTTGTCTGTCTAGTCTTGTCTGTCTAGTCTTGTCTGTCTAGTCTTGTCTGTCTAGTCTTGTCTGTCTAGTCTTGCTCTGTCTAGTCTTCGTCTGTCTAGTCTTGTCTGTCTAGTCTTGTCTGTCTAGTCTTGTCTGTCTTGTCTGTCTAGTCTTGTCTGTCTAGTCTTGTCTGTCTAGTCTTGTCTGTCTAGTCTTGTCTGTCTAGTCTTGTCTGTCTAGTCTTGTCTGTCTAGTCTTGTCTGTCTAGTCTTGTCTGTCTAGTCTTGTCTGTCTAGTCTTGTCTGTCTAGTCTTGTCTGTCTAGTCTTGTCTGTCTAGTCTTGTCTGTCTAGTCTTGTCTGTCTAGTCTTGTCTGTCTAGTCTTGTCTGTCTAGTCTTGTCTGTCTAGTCTTGTCTGTCTAGTCTTGTCTGTCTAGTCTTGTCTGTCTAGTCTTGTCTGTCTAGTCTTGTCTGTCTAGTCTTGTCTGTCTAGTCTGTTGTCTAGTCTTGTCTGTCTAGTCTTGTCTGTCTAGTCTTGTCTGTCTAGTCTTGTCTGTCTAGTCTTGTCTGTCTAGTCTTGTCTGTCTAGTCTTGTCTAGTCTTGTCTGTCTAGTCTTGTCTGTCTAGTCTTGTCTGTCTAGTCTTGTCTGTCTAGTCTTGTCTGTCTAGTCTTGTCTGTCTAGTCTTGTCTGTCTAGTCTTGTCTGTCTAGTCTTGTCTGTCTAGTCTTGTCTGTCTAGTCTGTCTAGTCTTGTCTGTCTAGTCTTGTCTGTCTAGTCTTGTCTGTCTAGTCTTGTCTGTCTAGTCTTGTCTGTCTAGTCTTGTCTGTCTAGTCTTGTCTGTCTAGTCTTGTCTGTCTAGTCTTGTCTGTCTAGTCTTGTCTGTCTAGTCTTGTCTGTCTAGTCTTGTCTGTCTAGTCTTGTCTGTCTAGTCTTGTCTGTCTAGTCTTGTCTGTCTAGTCTTGTCTGTCTAGTCTTGTCTGTCTAGTCTTGTCTGTCTAGTCTTGTCTGTCTAGTCTTGTCTGTCTAGTCTTGTCTGTCTAGTCTTGTCTGTCTAGTCTTGTCTGTCTAGTCTTGTCTGTCTAGTCTTGTCTGTCTAGTCTTGTCTGTCTAGTCTTGTCTGTCTAGTCTTGTCTGTCTAGTCTTGTCTGTCTAGTCTTGTCTGTCTAGTCTTGTCTGTCTAGTCTTGTCTGTCTAGTCTTGTCTGTCTAGTCTTGTCTGTCTAGTCTTGTCTGTCTAGTCTTGTCTGTCTAGTCTTGTCTGTCTAGTCTTGTCTGGTCTGTCTAGTCTTGTCTGTCTAGTCTTGTCTGTCTAGTCTTGTCTGTCTAGTCTTGTCTGTCTAGTCTTGTCTGTCTAGTCTTGTCTGTCTAGTCTTGTCTGTCTAGTCTTGTCTGTCTAGTCTTGTCTGTCTAGTCTTGTCTGTCTAGTCTTGTCTGTCTAGTCTTGTCTGTCTAGTCTTGTCTGTCTAGTCTTGTCTGTCTAGTCTTGTCTGTCTAGTCTTGTCTGTCTAGTCTTGTCTGTCTAGTCTTGTCTGTCTAGTCTTGTCTGTCTAGTCTTGTCTGTCTAGTCTTGTCTGTCTAGTCTTGTCTGTCTAGTCTTGTCTGTCTAGTCTTGTCTGTCTAGTCTTGTCTGTCTAGTCTTGTCTGTCTAGTCTTGTCTGTCTAGTCTTGTCTGTCTAGTCTTGTCTGTCTAGTCTTGTCTGTCTAGTCTTGTCTGTCTAGTCTTGTCTGTCTAGTCTTGTCTGTCTAGTCTTGTCTGTCTAGTCTTGTCTGTCTAGTCTTGTCTGTCTAGTCTTGTCTGTCTAGTCTTGTCTGTCTAGTCTTGTCTGTCTAGTCTTGTCTGTCTAGTCTTGTCTGTCTAGTCTTGTCTGTCTAGTCTTGTCTGTCTAGTCTTGTCTGTCTAGTCTTGTCTGTCTAGTCTTGTCTGTCTAGTCTTGTCTGTCTAGTCTTGTCTGTCTAGTCTTGTCTGTCTAGTCTTGTCTGTCTAGTCTTGTCTGTCTAGTCTTGTCTGTCTAGTCTTGTCTGTCTAGTCTTGTCTGTCTAGTCTTGTCTGTCTAGTCTTGTCTGTCTAGTCTTGTCTGTCTAGTCTTGTCTGTCTAGTCTTGTCTGTCTAGTCTTGTCTGTCTAGTCTTGTCTGTCTAGTCTTGTCTGTCTAGTCTTGTCTGTCTAGTCTTGTCTGTCTAGTCTTGTCTGTCTAGTCTTGTCTGTCTAGTCTTGTCTGTCTAGTCTTGTCTGTCTAGTCTTGTCTGTCTAGTCTTGTCTGTCTAGTCTTGTCTGTCTAGTCTTGTCTGTCTAGTCTTGTCTGTCTAGTCTTGTCTGTCTAGTCTTGTCTGTCTAGTCTTGTCTGTCTAGTCTTGTCTGTCTAGTCTTGTCTGTCTAGTCTTGTCTGTCTAGTCTTGTCTGTCTAGTCTTGTCTGTCTAGTCTTGTCTGTCTAGTCTTGTCTGTCTAGTCTTGTCTGTCTAGTCTTGTCTGTCTAGTCTTGTCTGTCTAGTCTTGTCTGTCTAGTCTTGTCTGTCTAGTCTTGTCTGTCTAGTCTTGTCTGTCTAGTCTTGTCTGTCTAGTCTTGTCTGTCTAGTCTTGTCTGTCTAGTCTTGTCTGTCTAGTCTTGTCTGTCTAGTCTTGTCTGTCTAGTCTTGTCTGTCTAGTCTTGTCTGTCTAGTCTTGTCTGTCTAGTCTTGTCTGTCTAGTCTTGTCTGTCTAGTCTTGTCTGTCTAGTCTTGTCTGTCTAGTCTTGTCTGTCTAGTCTTGTCTGTCTAGTCTTGTCTGTCTAGTCTTGTCTGTCTAGTCTTGTCTGTCTAGTCTTGTCTGTCTAGTCTTGTCTGTCTAGTCTTGTCTGTCTAGTCTTGTCTGTCTAGTCTTGTCTGTCTAGTCTTGTCTGTCTAGTCTTGTCTGTCTAGTCTTGTCTGTCTAGTCTTGTCTGTCTAGTCTTGTCTGTCTAGTCTTGTCTGTCTAGTCTTGTCTGTCTAGTCTTGTCTGTCTAGTCTTGTCTGTCTAGTCTTGTCTGTCTAGTCTTGTCTGTCTAGTCTTGTCTGTCTAGTCTTGTCTGTCTAGTCTTGTCTGTCTAGTCTTGTCTGTCTAGTCTTGTCTGTCTAGTCTTGTCTGTCTAGTCTTGTCTGTCTAGTCTTGTCTGTCTAGTCTTGTCTGTCTAGTCTTGTCTGTCTAGTCTTGTCTGTCTAGTCTTGTCTGTCTAGTCTTGTCTGTCTAGTCTTGTCTGTCTAGTCTTGTCTGTCTAGTCTTGTCTGTCTAGTCTTGTCTGTCTAGTCTTGTCTGTCTAGTCTTGTCTGTCTAGTCTTGTCTGTCTAGTCTTGTCTGTCTAGTCTTGTCTGTCTAGTCTTGTCTGTCTAGTCTTGTCTGTCTAGTCTTGTCTGTCTAGTCTTGTCTGTCTAGTCTTGTCTGTCTAGTCTTGTCTGTCTAGTCTTGTCTGTCTAGTCTTGTCTGTCTAGTCTTGTCTGTCTAGTCTTGTCTGTCTAGTCTTGTCTGTCTAGTCTTGTCTGTCTAGTCTTGTCTGTCTAGTCTTGTCTGTCTAGTCTTGTCTGTCTAGTCTTGTCTGTCTAGTCTTGTCTGTCTAGTCTTGTCTGTCTAGTCTTGTCTGTCTAGTCTTGTCTGTCTAGTCTTGTCTGTCTAGTCTTGTCTGTCTAGTCTTGTCTGTCTAGTCTTGTCTGTCTAGTCTTGTCTGTCTAGTCTTGTCTGTCTAGTCTTGTCTGTCTAGTCTTGTCTGTCTAGTCTTGTCTGTCTAGTCTTGTCTGTTGTCTGTCTAGTCTTGTCTGTCTAGTCTTGTCTGTCTAGTCTTGTCTGTCTAGTCTTGTCTGTCTAGTCTTGTCTGTCTAGTCTTGTCTGTCTAGTCTTGTCTGTCTAGTCTTGTCTGTCTAGTCTTGTCTGTCTAGTCTTGTCTGTCTAGTCTTGTCTGTCTAGTCTTGTCTGTCTAGTCTTGTCTGTCTAGTCTTGTCTGTCTAGTCTTGTCTGTCTAGTCTTGTCTGTCTAGTCTTGTCTGTCTAGTCTTGTCTGTCTAGTCTTGTCTGTCTAGTCTTGTCTGTCTAGTCTTGTCTGTCTAGTCTTGTCTGTCTAGTCTTGTCTGTCTAGTCTTGTCTGTCTAGTCTTGTCTGTCTAGTCTTGTCTGTCTAGTCTTGTCTGTCTAGTCTTGTCTGTCTAGTCTTGTCTGTCTAGTCTTGTCTGTCTAGTCTTGTCTGTCTAGTCTTGTCTGTCTAGTCTTGTCTGTCTAGTCTTGTCTGTCTAGTCTTGTCTGTCTAGTCTTGTCTGTCTAGTCTTGTCTGTCTAGTCTTGTCTGTCTAGTCTTGTCTGTCTAGTCTTGTCTGTCTAGTCTTGTCTGTCTAGTCTTGTCTGTCTAGTCTTGTCTGTCTAGTCTTGTCTGTCTAGTCTTGTCTGTCTAGTCTTGTCTGTCTAGTCTTGTCTGTCTAGTCTTGTCTGTCTAGTCTTGTCTGTCTAGTCTTGTCTGTCTAGTCTTGTCTGTCTAGTCTTGTCTGTCTAGTCTTGTCTGTCTAGTCTTGTCTGTCTAGTCTTGTCTGTCTAGTTTGTCTGTCTAGTCTTGTCTGTCTAGTCTTGTCTGTCTAGTCTTGTCTGTCTAGTCTTGTCTGTCTAGTCTTGTCTGTCTAGTCTTGTCTGTCTAGTCTTGTCTGTCTAGTCTTGTCTGTCTAGTCTTGTCTGTCTAGTCTTGTCTGTCTAGTCTTGTCTGTCTAGTCTTGTCTGTCTAGTCTTGTCTGTCTAGTCTTGTCTGTCTAGTCTTGTCTGTCTAGTCTTGTCTGTCTAGTCTTGTCTGTCTAGTCTTGTCTGTCTAGTCTTGTCTGTCTAGTCTTGTCTGTCTAGTCTTGTCTGTCTAGTCTTGTCTGTCTAGTCTTGTCTGTCTAGTCTTGTCTGTCTAGTCTTGTCTGTCTAGTCTTGTCTGTCTAGTCTTGTCTGTCTAGTCTTGTCTGTCTAGTCTTGTCTGTCTAGTCTTGTCTGTCTAGTCTTGTCTGTCTAGTCTTGTCTGTCTAGTCTTGTCTGTCTAGTCTTGTCTGTCTAGTCTTGTCTGTCTAGTCTTGTCTGTCTAGTCTTGTCTGTCTAGTCTTGTCTGTCTAGTCTTGTCTTGTCTGTCTAGTCTTGTCTGTCTAGTCTTGTCTGTCTAGTCTTGTCTGTCTAGTCTTGTCTGTCTAGTCTTGTCTAGTCTAGTCTGTCTAGTCTTGTCTGTCTAGTCTTGTCTGTCTAGTCTTGTCTGTCTAGTCTTGTCTGTCTAGTCTTGTCTGTCTAGTCTTGTCTGTCTAGTCTTGTCTGTCTAGTCTTGTCTGTCTAGTCTTGTCTGTCTAGTCTTGTCTGTCTAGTCTTGTCTGTCTAGTCTTGTCTGTCTAGTCTTGTCTGTCTAGTCTTGTCTGTCTAGTCTTGTCTGTCTAGTCTTGTCTGTCTAGTCTTGTCTGTCTAGTCTTGTCTGTCTAGTCTTGTCTGTCTAGTCTTGTCTGTCTAGTCTTGTCTGTCTAGTCTTGTCTGTCTAGTCTTGTCTGTCTAGTCTTGTCTGTCTAGTCTTGTCTGTCTAGTCTTGTCTGTCTAGTCTTGTCTGTCTAGTCTTGTCTGTCTAGTCTTGTCTGTCTAGTCTTGTCTGTCTAGTCTTGTCTGTCTAGTCTTGTCTGTCTAGTCTTGTCTGTCTAGTCTTGTCTGTCTAGTCTTGTCTGTCTAGTCTTGTCTGTCTAGTCTTGTCTGTCTAGTCTTGTCTGTCTAGTCTTGTCTGTCTAGTCTTGTCTGTCTAGTCTTGTCTGTCTAGTCTTGTCTGTCTAGTCTTGTCTGTCTAGTCTTGTCTGTCTAGTCTTGTCTGTCTAGTCTTGTCTGTCTAGTCTTGTCTGTCTAGTCTTGTCTGTCTAGTCTTGTCTGTCTAGTCTTGTCTGTCTAGTCTTGTCTGTCTAGTCTTGTCTGTCTAGTCTTGTCTGTCTAGTCTTGTCTGTCTAGTCTTGTCTGTCTAGTCTTGTCTGTCTAGTCTTGTCTGTCTAGTCTTGTCTGTCTAGTCTTGTCTGTCTAGTCTTGTCTGTCTAGTCTTGTCTGTCTAGTCTTGTCTGTCTAGTCTTGTCTGTCTAGTCTTGTCTGTCTAGTCTTGTCTGTCTAGTCTTGTCTGTCTAGTCTTGTCTGTCTAGTCTTTTGTCTGTCTAGTCTTGTCTGTCTAGTCTTGTCTGTCTAGTCTTGTCTGTCTAGTCTTGTCTGTCTAGTCTTGTCTGTCTAGTCTTGTCTGTCTAGTCTTGTCTGTCTAGTCTTGTCTGTCTAGTCTTGTCTGTCTAGTCTTGTCTGTCTAGTCTAGTCTTGTCTGTCTAGTCTGGTCTAGTCTTGTCTGTCTAGTCTTGTCTGTCTAGTCTTGTCTGTCTAGTCTTGTCTGTCTAGTCTTGTCTGTCTAGTCTTGTCTGTCTAGTCTTGTCTGTCTAGTCTTGTCTGTCTAGTCTTGTCTGTCTAGTCTTGTCTGTCTAGTCTTGTCTGTCTAGTCTTGTCTGTCTAGTCTTGTCTGTCTAGTCTTGTCTGTCTAGTCTTGTCTGTCTAGTCTTGTCTGTCTAGTCTTGTCTGTCTAGTCTTGTCTGTCTAGTCTTGTCTGTCTAGTCTTGTCTGTCTAGTCTTGTCTGTCTAGTCTTGTCTGTCTAGTCTTGTCTGTCTAGTCTTGTCTGTCTAGTCTTGTCTGTCTAGTCTTGTCTGTCTAGTCTTGTCTGTCTAGTCTTGTCTGTCTAGTCTTGTCTGTCTAGTCTTGTCTGTCTAGTCTTGTCTGTCTAGTCTTGTCTGTCTAGTCTTGTCTGTCTAGTCTTGTCTGTCTAGTCTTGTCTGTCTAGTCTTGTCTGTCTAGTCTTGTCTGTCTAGTCTTGTCTGTCTAGTCTTGTCTGTCTAGTCTTGTCTGTCTAGTCTTGTCTGTCTAGTCTTGTCTGTCTAGTCTTGTCTGTCTAGTCTTGTCTGTCTAGTCTTGTCTGTCTAGTCTTGTCTGTCTAGTCTTGTCTGTCTAGTCTTGTCTGTCTTGCTTCTAGTCTTGTCTGTCTAGTCTTGTCTGTCTAGTCTTGTCTGTCTAGTCTTGTCTGTCTAGTCTTGTCTGTCTAGTCTTGTCTGTCTAGTCTTGTCTGTCTAGTCTTGTCTGTCTAGTCTTGTCTGTCTAGTCTTGTCTGTCTAGTCTTGTCTGTCTAGTCTTGTCTGTCTAGTCTTGTCTGTCTAGTCTTGTCTGTCTAGTCTTGTCTGTCTAGTCTTGTCTGTCTAGTCTTGTCTGTCTAGTCTTGTCTGTCTAGTCTTGTCTGTCTAGTCTTGTCTGTCTAGTCTTGTCTGTCTAGTCTTGTCTGTCTAGTCTTGTCTGTCTAGTCTTGTCTGTCTAGTCTTGTCTGTCTAGTCTTGTCTGTCTAGTCTTGTCTGTCTAGTCTTGTCTGTCTAGTCTTGTCTGTCTAGTCTTGTCTGTCTAGTCTTGTCTGTCTAGTCTTGTCTGTCTAGTCTTGTCTGTCTAGTCTTGTCTGTCTAGTCTTGTCTGTCTAGTCTTGTCTGTCTAGTCTTGTCTGTCTAGTCTTGTCTGTCTAGTCTTGTCTGTCTAGTCTTGTCTGTCTAGTCTTGTCTGTCTAGTCTTGTCTGTCTAGTCTTGTCTGTCTAGTCTTGTCTGTCTAGTCTTGTCTGTCTAGTCTTGTCTGTCTAGTCTTGTCTGTCTAGTCTTGTCTGTCTAGTCTTGTCTGTCTAGTCTTGTCTGTCTAGTCTTGTCTGTCTAGTCTTGTCTGTCTAGTCTTGTCTGTCTAGTCTTGTCTGTCTAGTCTTGTCTGTCTAGTCTTGTCTGTCTAGTCTTGTCTGTCTAGTCTTGTCTGTCTAGTCTTGTCTGTCTAGTCTTGTCTGTCTAGTCTTGTCTGTCTAGTCTTGTCTGTCTAGTCTTGTCTGTCTAGTCTTGTCTGTCTAGTCTTGTCTGTCTAGTCTTGTCTGTCTAGTCTTGTCTGTCTAGTCTTGTCTGTCTAGTCTTGTCTGTCTAGTCTTGTCTGTCTAGTCTTGTCTGTCTAGTCTTGTCTGTCTAGTCTTGTCTGTCTAGTCTTGTCTGTCTAGTCTTGTCTGTCTAGTCTTGTCTGTCTAGTCTTGTCTGTCTAGTCTTGTCTGTCTAGTCTTGTCTGTCTAGTCTTGTCTGTCTAGTCTTGTCTGTCTAGTCTTGTCTGTCTAGTCTTGTCTGTCTAGTCTTGTCTGTCTAGTCTTGTCTGTCTAGTCTTGTCTGTCTAGTCTTGTCTGTCTAGTCTTGTCTGTCTAGTCTTGTCTGTCTAGTCTTGTCTGTCTAGTCTTGTCTGTCTAGTCTTGTCTGTCTAGTCTTGTCTGTCTAGTCTTGTCTGTCTAGTCTTGTCTGTCTAGTCTTGTCTGTCTAGTCTTGTCTGTCTAGTCTTGTCTGTCTAGTCTTGTCTGTCTAGTCTTGTCTGTCTAGTCTTGTCTGTCTAGTCTTGTCTGTCTAGTCTTGTCTGTCTAGTCTTGTCTGTCTAGTCTTGTCTGTCTAGTCTTGTCTGTCTAGTCTTGTCTGTCTAGTCTTGTCTGTCTAGTCTTGTCTGTCTAGTCTTGTCTGTCTAGTCTTGTCTGTCTAGTCTTGTCTGTCTAGTCTTGTCTGTCTAGTCTTGTCTGTCTAGTCTTGTCTGTCTAGTCTTGTCTGTCTAGTCTTGTCTGTCTAGTCTTGTCTGTCTAGTCTTGTCTGTCTAGTCTTGTCTGTCTAGTCTTGTCTGTCTAGTCTTGTCTGTCTAGTCTTGTCTGTCTAGTCTTGTCTGTCTAGTCTTGTCTGTCTAGTCTTGTCTGTCTAGTCTTGTCTGTCTAGTCTTGTCTGTCTAGTCTTGTCTGTCTAGTCTTGTCTGTCTAGTCTTGTCTGTCTAGTCTTGTCTGTCTAGTCTTGTCTGTCTAGTCTTGTCTGTCTAGTCTTGTCTGTCTAGTCTTGTCTGTCTAGTCTTGTCTGTCTAGTCTTGTCTGTCTAGTCTTGTCTGTCTAGTCTTGTCTGTCTAGTCTTGTCTGTCTAGTCTTGTCTGTCTAGTCTTGTCTGTCTAGTCTTGTCTGTCTAGTCTTGTCTGTCTAGTCTTGTCTGTCTAGTCTTGTCTGTCTAGTCTTGTCTGTCTAGTCTTGTCTGTCTAGTCTTGTCTGTCTAGTCTTGTCTGTCTAGTCTTGTCTGTCTAGTCTTGTCTGTCTAGTCTTGTCTGTCTAGTCTTGTCTGTCTAGTCTTGTCTGTCTAGTCTTGTCTGTCTAGTCTTGTCTGTCTAGTCTTGTCTGTCTAGTCTTGTCTGTCTAGTCTTGTCTGTCTAGTCTTGTCTGTCTAGTCTTGTCTGTCTAGTCTTGTCTGTCTAGTCTTGTCTGTCTAGTCTTGTCTGTCTAGTCTTGTCTGTCTAGTCTTGTCTGTCTAGTCTTGTCTGTCTAGTCTTGTCTGTCTAGTCTTGTCTGTCTAGTCTTGTCTGTCTAGTCTTGTCTGTCTAGTCTTGTCTGTCTAGTCTTGTCTGTCTAGTCTTGTCTGTCTAGTCTTGTCTGTCTAGTCTTGTCTGTCTAGTCTTGTCTGTCTAGTCTTGTCTGTCTAGTCTTGTCTGTCTAGTCTTGTCTGTCTAGTCTTGTCTGTCTAGTCTTGTCTGTCTAGTCTTGTCTGTCTAGTCTTGTCTGTCTAGTCTTGTCTGTCTAGTCTTGTCTGTCTAGTCTTGTCTGTCTAGTCTTGTCTGTCTAGTCTTGTCTGTCTAGTCTTGTCTGTCTAGTCTTGTCTGTCTAGTCTTGTCTGTCTAGTCTTGTCTGTCTAGTCTTGTCTGTCTAGTCTTGTCTGTCTAGTCTTGTCTGTCTAGTCTTGTCTGTCTAGTCTTGTCTGTCTAGTCTTGTCTGTCTAGTCTTGTCTGTCTAGTCTTGTCTGTCTAGTCTTGTCTGTCTAGTCTTGTCTGTCTAGTCTTGTCTGTCTAGTCTTGTCTGTCTAGTCTTGTCTGTCTAGTCTTGTCTGTCTAGTCTTGTCTGTCTAGTCTTGTCTGTCTAGTCTTGTCTGTCTAGTCTTGTCTGTCTAGTCTTGTCTGTCTAGTCTTGTCTGTCTAGTCTTGTCTGTCTAGTCTTGTCTGTCTAGTCTTGTCTGTCTAGTCTTGTCTGTCTAGTCTTGTCTGTCTAGTCTTGTCTGTCTAGTCTTGTCTGTCTAGTCTTGTCTGTCTAGTCTTGTCTGTCTAGTCTTGTCTGTCTAGTCTTGTCTGTCTAGTCTTGTCTGTCTAGTCTTGTCTGTCTAGTCTTGTCTGTCTAGTCTTGTCTGTCTAGTCTTGTCTGTCTAGTCTTGTCTGTCTAGTCTTGTCTGTCTAGTCTTGTCTGTCTAGTCTTGTCTGTCTAGTCTTGTCTGTCTAGTCTTGTCTGTCTAGTCTTGTCTGTCTAGTCTTGTCTGTCTAGTCTTGTCTGTCTAGTCTTGTCTGTCTAGTCTTGTCTGTCTAGTCTTGTCTGTCTAGTCTTGTCTGTCTAGTATTGTCTGTCTAGTCTTGTCTGTCTAGTTTTGTCTGTCTAGTCTTGTCTGTCTAGTCTTGTCTGTCTAGTCTTGTCTGTCTAGTCTTGTCTGTCTAGTTTTGTCTGTCTAGTCTTGTCTGTCTAGTCATGTCTGTCTAGTCTTGTCTGTCTAGTCTTGGCTGTGTAGTCTTGTCTGTCTAGTCTTGTCTGTCTAGTCTTGTCTGTCTAGTCTTGTCTGTCTAGTCTTGTCTGTCTAGTCTTGTCTGTCTAGTCTTGTCTGTCTAGTCTTGTCTGTCTAGTCTTGTCTGTCTAGTTTTGTCTGTCTAGTCTTGTCTGTCTAGTCTTGTCTGTCTAGTCTTGTCTGTCTAGTCTTGTCTGTCTAGTCTTGTCTGTCTAGTCTTGTCTGTCTAGTCTTGTCTGTCTAGTCTTGTCTGTCTAGTCTTGTCTGTCTAGTCTTGTCTGTCTAGTCTTGTCTGTCTAGTCTTGTCTGTCTAGTCTTGTCTGTCTAGTCTTGTCTGTCTAGTCTTGTCTGTCTAGTCTTGTCTGTCTAGTCTTGTCTGTCTAGTCTTGTCTGTCTAGTCTTGTCTGTCTAGTCTTGTCTGTCTAGTCTTGTCTGTCTAGTCTTGTCTGTCTAGTCTTGTCTGTCTAGTCTTGTCTGTCTAGTCTTGTCTGTCTAGTCTTGTCTGTCTAGTCTTGTCTGTCTAGTCTTGTCTGTCTAGTCTTGTCTGTCTAGTCTTGTCTGTCTAGTCTTGTCTGTCTAGTCTTGTCTGTCTAGTCTTGTCTGTCTAGTCTTGTCTGTCTAGTCTTGTCTGTCTAGTCTTGTCTGTCTAGTCTTGTCTGTCTAGTCTTGTCTGTCTAGTCTTGTCTGTCTAGTCTTGTCTGTCTAGTCTTGTCTGTCTAGTCTTGTCTGTCTAGTCTTGTCTGTCTAGTCTTGTCTGTCTAGTCTTGTCTGTCTAGTCTTGTCTGTCTAGTCTTGTCTGTCTAGTCTTGTCTGTCTAGTCTTGTCTGTCTAGTCTTGTCTGTCTAGTCTTGTCTGTCTAGTCTTGTCTGTCTAGTCTTGTCTGTCTAGTCTTGTCTGTCTAGTCTTGTCTGTCTAGTCTTGTCTGTCTAGTCTTGTCTGTCTAGTCTTGTCTGTCTAGTCTTGTCTGTCTAGTCTTGTCTGTCTAGTCTTGTCTGTCTAGTCTTGTCTGTCTAGTCTTGTCTGTCTAGTCTTGTCTGTCTAGTCTTGTCTGTCTAGTCTTGTCTGTCTAGTCTTGTCTGTCTAGTCTTGTCTGTCTAGTCTTGTCTGTCTAGTCTTGTCTGTCTAGTCTTGTCTGTCTAGTCTTGTCTGTCTAGTCTTGTCTGTCTAGTCTTGTCTGTCTAGTCTTGTCTGTCTAGTCTTGTCTGTCTAGTCTTGTCTGTCTAGTCTTGTCTGTCTAGTCTTGTCTGTCTAGTCTTGTCTGTCTAGTCTTGTCTGTCTAGTCTTGTCTGTCTAGTCTTGTCTGTCTAGTCTTGTCTGTCTAGTCTTGTCTGTCTAGTCTTGTCTGTCTAGTCTTGTCTGTCTAGTCTTGTCTGTCTAGTCTTGTCTGTCTAGTCTTGTCTGTCTAGTCTTGTCTGTCTAGTCTTGTCTGTCTAGTCTTGTCTGTCTAGTCTTGTCTGTCTAGTCTTGTCTGTCTAGTCTTGTCTGTCTAGTCTTGTCTGTCTAGTCTTGTCTGTCTAGTCTTGTCTGTCTAGTCTTGTCTGTCTAGTCTTGTCTGTCTAGTCTTGTCTGTCTAGTCTTGTCTGTCTAGTCTTGTCTGTCTAGTCTTGTCTGTCTAGTCTTGTCTGTCTAGTCTTGTCTGTCTAGTCTTGTCTGTCTAGTCTTGTCTCTCTAGTCTTGTCTGTCTAGTCTTGTCTCTCTAGTCTTGTCTGTCTAGTCTTGTCTGTCTAGTCTTGTCTGTCTAGTCTTGTCTGTCTAGTCTTGTCTGTCTAGTCTTGTCTCTCTAGTCTTGTCTGTCTAGTCTTGTCTGTCTAGTCTTGTCTGTCTAGTCTTGTCTGTCTAGTCTTGTCTGTCTAGTCTTGTCTGTCTAGTCTTGTCTGTCTAGTCTTGTCTGTCTAGTCTTGTCTGTCTAGTCTTGTCTGTCTAGTCTTGTCTGTCTAGTCTTGTCTGTCTAGTCATGTCTGTCTAGTCTTGTCTGTCTAGTCTTGTCTGTCTAGTCTTGTCTGTCTAGTCTTGTCTGTCTAGTCATGTCTGTCTAGTCTTGTCTGTCTAGTCTTGTCTGTCTAGTCTTGTCTGTCTAGTCTTGTCTATCTAGTCTTGTCTGTCTAGTCTTGT